>OU974073.1:4264747-4477247 GCA_918843875.1 Diadumene lineata
GTTTTCTTTAGGTCTGATATATTTATTTTGCTTAACTTTGCGAAATTTAAGTGATTTTTTGCTTCAATCAAAGAACACTCGAACACGCGTGAAAAACTGTTGATGAGGTCAAATTTCACATTTTTGCCCATAACTCGAAAACTAAAATTCAAATCGATCTAAAACTTTCCCAATATAAATTTTATACTAAGACCTTTATTCAGGCGAATAATGAGAATTTTGCAAAAAAACTATTCTTCCAGTCATGGGTGACATTAAGTGATTCCCAGTCTTAATATATCAAGCACATTTAAAATATACTTTTAAAAATGCATAGAGTGCTCACTTTTGTTACCATGGCAACCTATTTTTGGTTTATGGATGTTACATTGAGTTTAAATTCTCAATGATATCCAATGTACCTCTTTAGAAAGAAAATAAAGGCCTGAGTGTAGCAAGGCTTAAACACCTGTGCACATTTAATTGACAAAGTTGTTGGACAAATAAAGATATTCAAATATTATAAACATATTAAGGTAGTTCGGGATCCACACTTCCCGCTGATAGAATTTTCTAAAACTTTTTTCTAAATAAGGACTGACACATATAAAAAACAGAAATGAAATAAAAAATAGGGGTCACCGTGCTTGTTTTGGAACTGTGGGGGTGGTAATGGGCCCATTTTTGCCCCATTTCAACTAAAAGAAGTAACATCAAATTTTTTGAAAATAATATTCTTCTGAACTAATTTGAAAGTTTTTCACAAATCTGCTATAAGAGTCTGACAAAATGCTCCCTTTGCTATAGTTCTCATGAATTTACTCGTTGGAAAAGACATCGACTGAAATATTTTACAGACTGAGATTTAAATGAAGAGCTTCATTAATGTTTTGTACACTTTACCACAAAAAAGTCAAAATTACCATGTCTTAGTCTTGAAAGAAAGAATTTTTTTAAAAAGAACCTCCGAAAAGAAATTATTCTATCTCATAAGCAATTATAACCTTTCTTTTATGAGCTCTACTTTACCTTTCTTCTTAGTTACTTTCCACTTTTGTGATTTTTTACCTTGTCACATGACCCAAAAACATAAAATGTTAAATGTATAGCTAACTGCGTTGCTCAGTTAACCTGTTGTACTTAGCTTGTGCCTCACATTAGTAAATATAAATTATTCAAATTCAAATGTAATCAAGTTATGAATGGCACTAATAAATTATTGATTGAAATGATTGATTGGGGCTGACTCATGCATCTCTTAGTGTTGTAAGCTTGAATAGCAAATATCTTAATACTTTTCAGTAAAGTCATACGCTTGAGCTTTTAATACTGTAGGACACCAAAATAATGATGATACTAAAACATCTGACAAGACCAAAACAACTGACATGGAAACTCAATGTTTGATAAATGCTGTTATGTCCCTCAAGCCAAATCTAAAATCTACTTCTTTATCAGCGATAAAGTAGTTGGTAGTGAGAAATTGATAATGTTTAATGTAATTTGATTGTACAACCAGAGTTCTTCAATGGACAAGTGTTGACGGCAATGGTCAAAATTTGTCTTTCTCAAAGCTGCCTAAAAATTTATAAAAGATCCAAAACCACACCAAAACATTCATAAACCATATTGAAACACCTATTTGTGAAAAAAAAAAATGTATTTATTCTACAGAAAAAAAAGGGTAATTTTTAAATTTAACAATATTTTCTGAGCATAATTATTTTAATTACTGAAATCCAATTGTAATAGTTCTAGACATGAATTAATAAGCAATAATGGACTTCGTTACTTCACTTACAAGAAAGTGGTATTCTTTATTCTTGTGTTATTAACTTGTTTACATTTCAAATATGTTAATTTGAATTTCTAAACAACAACAGCAACATCATAAGGTTATTTCAGTCACGGGTAAACATTGATAGGGCGACTATTAGTTATCATTGGTATCCTTTATTTTTGAAGTAAAAGCAGGGTCTTTAATTTAAAATATTTGTATATTAATTGAGGAAGATAGTGCAATTATCAAATGTAAAATAGTATTATTAATATTATTATTCTTAAATTATGTTCATGGTTTGATTTGATAGCCACATATTTAATGAGTTCGTTGTTGACTGAGTGTAAGGTAGTACATATGGATGTTTTGTTATGGTTAACTTATGCTATCATAAATACCACTAGGCATAAGGGTGATATAGTGAGTCACATGTATTGGTTTTTCTTGATTTATTAGTGTTAAATGAAAGTAATATGTAATACAATTAAAATGTAAGTCAAGTACCTTTTTGCTATTAAGGCTAAATTAAGCAGTATAATCAAGAACATGGATGTCAGGACATTAATAGGATAATGAGTTTTTTATTAACACAAGAACTGAAACTCTGTGCATGTATAAATAACCTGCATGAATATCCTTGAAAGATGTATTTGTGACCATTGATGGATTTGATTATTTTATTTCAGGAGGTGAACAGAGAAGTCTGTCAACAGTTTTTTTCATATTTGTCCAAATTTGCATACATGAGTAAACATATGTAATATATACAATATGAGCGGCCGATCTGTATGGAATATACAATGTCAAGCCGAAGGCGAGACATTTTATATTCCATACAGATCGGACGGGAATATTGTATATTACTTATAAAATGTCTAGGTTAATGCAGCTATTCTAGAGTAATGTTTTTGAAATTAGATTTAATTTGGCCGAGATATTTCAAGCTAAACTTTATGCAAATCAGGACGATTTCTGTATAAAATATACAGATGCCTTCACGGTAGTGATTTTCTATTGTTCTGGGTTCATTAATTATTCATGAATTTTATAAGGGCAGATACAGATTTATGTTTTTAATTCTATTTATTTTAGACTAAAATAATGAGGATGTTTCAAAAAGAAATTATTGAAAGTATATTAAGGAATGTTGTTTTAAAGTCTGTGATATATTAATTTTATGATGAAACTGTTCTACATTAGTTTGGTCATGTACATTTCGACTTGTATATAGTTTTTATTTACTTATTGTAAGTTAAGGTATCAGGGGACCCTAATGACCACTGTTCGCTTTTCTTCGTATAGGGCGCAAAATATGCAACCGATTTCTATGATTTATATATCATCTGAAAGCTGAATAGTTGACGAAAACAACTATGTAAGAAAATATTGACAATTTTTCAATTTTTTTTAGTAAGTGGTGAAAATATAAATTTATACTCGTTTTTTCAAAAAGTCACAGTACAGCAGAAATTTATCCGATCAAAACACACTTATTGTAGTCGTAAAGACGAAAGATTGAACTAAAAAACCGTGTCTCCGATTTTTGATTTTTTGCCTCGTTCAAGAGATATTGAGTGATTTGTATAAAAATCGTCAAAAAATGCGATTTTTAACTTTAGAAACAGATATCTTCGCAACGAGGGCATAACTCAAAAATCGGAGACACGGTTTTTTAGTTCAATCTTTCGTCTTTACGACTACAATAAGTATGTTTTGATCGGATAAATTTCTGCTGTATTGTGACTTTTTGAAAAAACGGAGTATAAATTTATATTTTCACCACTTACTAAAAAAAAATTGAAAAATTGTCAATATTTTCTTACATAGTTGTTTTCATCAACTATTCAGCTTTCAGATGATATATAAATCATAGAAATCGGTTGCATATTTTGCGCCCTATACGAAGAAAAGCGAGCAGTGGTCATTAGGGTCCCCTGATACCTTAAGGCCCTTCAAAAATTTTTGAAAATGACTGTGTCTTGAAAGCTTGTAAAAAAAGCTAGATTGACTGTGAGGTACTGACAAATTTTGTACATGTTTGTGGCGTTTTAGCAATTTTATGGTTGGAATAGCTTTTCTTGAATTTCATTGTTTAACATTCAAGTATTGTTCTGTTGTTCATAAGGAACATGTTCAAGCTTTGATAGTTTGCTGCATTCCTATTTAGTGCAAATCAGCACTATTTATTAGGGACGGACCATTAGTTATTTGAAGGGGGGTTGGGCAAATAGCAAAAAAATATAAAGCAAAGCCATAAACAGAGAAAAAAAAGTCGTGCATGGCAGATGTGCAATTAAAAAACATAGTGGAGGGATGAACAAAATATCCTGCACAAGCATCACATGGGAAAAAATAACCTGCACAAAAAATATTACACAACCCCCCCCCCCCCCCCTCTTAAATATCTAATGGTCCGTCCCTCCCAGTCCCTTAGCACTGAGTTCATAGTTATTCATATAACGTTGTTATAATATAAGTTCTAAACATATGTAATGATTTTAATAAATAAGTCATTTATGCTGTTGAGCTGTAGAACATTAAAATGTGTTGTTGTTGTTGTTATAGTGTTTGATTGATGTTACTTATTGTGTTATTATGGCTTATCTCCGGTGTAATATAATTTATGCTCAAAAGTGAGGTCACAATAACGGAGAAACAAAAGGAGTATTGTCTTTAAAAACGACTCACTATTGTGACCTCACTTGTGCAGCATAAATTATATTACACTGGAGATAAACCTTTATTATGAAATGGATGTGAGAATTAACTGGGGAAAAGGAAGAATGCTTTACAATGTGTATCAATTGATATCAATCAGTTGGCCGTTACTTAAGGTGGAGAAGAATTGAACTACCGCTATAGTTCTTTGAAAACGACTAATATATAATTGTTATGTTGAAGATGGACGACAGTTGAATTTTTTCGTGAACATTTTGCACAGGGGGTGATTTGAAATTGAGCAATAACATAATGATTTGTTAATTTGAATCAATCATACTTGGATATGAGTATTGAACTACCTCTCCAGTTCTTTGCTGAAAACGACTTATATATTATAATTATAAGTTTGAAGATGGAGTAGTTGAATTTTTTTGTAGAGAAGTTTGTGAAGGGGGTGATTTGAGAACGACTATAAAGAACATAATGATATCGGTTTATTTGAATCATTCATACTCGGATATGAGTTTTTTTTTTTTTTTTTGCTTTGTTTGTTTGTTTTTGTTTTTTTTTTCTCCGCGGGAACTACTGATGCAGTTGTTTAAAAATGATGAATATTATAATAATGTGTTAAAGAGTGAGTAGTAATTTTTTTATTGGCTCTGATAAGTTTGCATTGGATGGACTTTGAAAACTCGGACTGAACAAGAGCGCTTGATTTGAAAATGGATTTTTTTGGTGGTACTGTTAAAAAAATAATAACAATAAAATAACATAAGCATGGTTGGCTTGAAGATTTAAATAGGGGGAATACAATGTGTATCAATCAGTTGGCCGTCACTTAAGGAGGACAAGAATTGAACTACCGCCATAGTTCTTTGAAAACGACTAGTATATAATTAGCATGTTGAAGATGGACGACAGTTGAATTTTTTCGTGGACAAGTTTGCACAGGGGGTGATTTGAAAACGAGCAATAACATAATGTGTTAATTTGAATCAATCATACTTGGATATGAGTATTGAACTACCTCTCCAGTTCTTTGAAAACGACTTATATATTATAATTATAACTTTGAAGATGGAGTAGTTGATTTTTTTTGTAGAGAAGTTTGTGAAGGGGGTGATTTGAGAACGACTAAGAACATAATGATATCGGTTTATTTGAATCATTCATACTCGGATATGAGGTTTTTTTGTTTTGATTTGTTTGTTTGTTTGGTTTTTTTTTCTCCGCGGGAACTACTGATGCAGTTCTTTAAAACGGTGAATATTATAATAATGTGTTGAAGAGTGAGTAGTGATTTTTTTTATCGGCTCTGATAAGTTTGCATTTGGATGGACTTGGAATACTCGGACTGAGCGAGAGCGCTTGATTTGAAAATGGATTATTTCGCATAATGTTTTCGTTATATTACTTGTTAGACCTTGGTGAGAGGTAAAGTTAATGAAGAGTGAAAATGAAAGTATTGGAGATTTGATAAGAAAGGATTTCGAGAAGAAAATTGACTGTTACCGATGGTGAAGAAGATCGGAATTACCATCGGATTGATCGTAGAGACCATTGAAGTTGAAAAGACGGTAAAAAATCATAGTTTCCTTGGACATAAAGAACTTTTTAGATTACTTTTCACAGGTGGATTATGTTATTGTGGTTTTAACGACATATTATGAGTAAAATTGAAGTTTTAGCACGTTCATTTTCATGCATGGAGTCCATCGGTACCGTCGGTGAGGCAGGAGCAGAGTATTGCACGTTCGCAACAGGAAGCCCAACCTAATTTGTTAAAACACCACAGGAAGCACTAAAATGTTGTTCGCCGAAAAGAAATTGAATATTAATGAGCTCGATATAATGAATTCATAAATTATGCATTTAAATGAGTTTGACAATCTGAACCGACGGTAAAATCAATTTACCGTCGGTTCAGATGGTGGATTTTGGACATGTATGGGATGGGTTAGTACTTGGACATGTGACTGCTTAGGAATCCCCAGTGTTGTAGAATTAGGTTTTTGATACAATTTTTGGGTTGCCATTATTGCTTTTAAGGAAGACTGAATCTGTAAAAACTTTTCAGAAGTGCAAACAAACACATTCTTAGTTTTTGAATTGAATGACATTTGCAGCACACTACTGACTTTGTTTGAATAAAAAGAACTCTGGGCAAATTCGATGCAAATCGTAATAATTTGTACAATTGCCAGCAATAGAGTTAAAATAGAAGAAAATAGTAGACCATGCCTCCAGACACATAACGCTGAAGCGTCGCATGGCGGCTATACAGCGCTTACGTACAGGCCGAAGATTTCCACAACAACCACGCTATTTACAGTGGCAGACCGAGTTAACAACGCTAACACTGCGAACCATTCGAACAGGGTCAGTGAGTGAGGAATAAGCCGGCCCCTAGACCATAAGTAGCTAATTCCACGCCAAGCTTCGCTGCGATCTACCGACTAAATGTTATTCGACACGGCCTTTATACCTCTAAATTGCAAAGGAACGAATCATGTGGGATAGAGATTACCAAGCATTCATTAGTATTTTTAGGACGCGCATGCGTCACCGCTGTGTCATGCTACGACGTCGCGCTTTCTCCGGTTTTGCGTCTCAGCAAAAAAACTTGCATGGAAGGATACATGGGTCTAAATTCATGCATTCATTCATTCACTCATTTATTCAGTCATTCGTTCACAAATTCATGCATTGATTGATTGATTGATTGAATGATTGAATGATTGATTGATTGATTGATTGACTCATTCATATAGTCATTCATTCACTCATTCATTTATTCATTCATTCATTCATTCATTCGTTTGTTCGTTCGTTCGTTCATTCATTCAGAGACTCATATGGTAATTTTGTTTCAACATTCGTTTTTGATTATTTCTAATTAACATTAAAACAATCCTCAAGATCTATTTTAAATTCTTTTCATGTATAATTGAGTATAACAGTAAGACATTTGACTTTATTTTTTTCAACCTTCGCGAACAAGCCCGCGAAGACTATCTACATACGTAGAGCAAACATATGGTTTTCCCGAGCCTTTTCTAACTTTAAGGATACGTCGCGGACTTTAATTTTTCGTTCAAAATAGCCGGAATTGTTTTATTCGTCCATATGATACATTAGACTCTTGTCTACAAACCAGTAAAAAACGTATTTTCATAAAAATATTCAAACGGGAGATATTAGCGAAATAATTTTTTTCGATGGTTTTCATAGGTGTCATAGTGTTGACAGGAAGCGTCAATAATCTGTTGTCACGCATAGTCAGTTTGACGTCGCACGCGATAAACCGTGACTCAAACAACTGTTATCGAAAACACAAGCACATATTGTCTTAACTTTTACGTCTATTTTAAACTATATTTCATCAAGCTATTACTTCTGTTTCGTCAGTCATTCAGTTAAACTATATGTCGAAGCGATCAGCAAAGCGGCACGCTCCCTTTGTGAGCACGATGAAAAGAAAGCAAAGATCATCCGGGGACGCGTCTACATTCTCGAATGCGAACGCTGAAGCATTAGCTCTGAGCGATAAAGGCTCCTACTACCATCAAGAAACCAGCGAAGAACAAAGCAGCGAAGAGCAAAGCAGTGCCAGCGCATCGAAATTTAACGTCAAACCACGATGCTCTCTGGAAATCAGTAGTCTCAGATTTCATAGCTCGAACTCAATGCGGCTCAGTGACTGTTCATAGCTTGTCATCGATAAGTAAACATTACTCGGATAATCCTTTTATCCCGTAAACCAGAAAACTTTCTCGTTCTCGATTGTAGTTTTTTTTCATTAAATAGGCCATTTTTAAATTTCAATTCAACCAAATTTTGCATGGTGACTCTCAATATAACGTAGTACTAAAATGTGTCTGAGTTTGTCGATCGTGTGTTGATTTTTTGAGTTATGCCACTTGATTTAATTTTATCATGAACATTATTGAACCTCAAACTTCAATTTTTTTTAAAAAAATAATGAAAGCAAGAATTCAAAAACCCAGACACACTTTGGTAGGAAAATATGTATTGAACAAGAAACACTTTACAGTTGAAGCGGGCGGTCTAAAGATTTGGCACAGAAACAAAGAAAGCAACACGCGTGGTTTCACATTCTAATCTTAATTTTGCAAAAAGTATTTATTTTGCACAGAAAATGAGCACAATATCGCAATCTTTGCTATTCTAGGCGCTAGATAGGATATAGTTTATTAAAAAAATAGTTTAAAACAACCGCGCTACGATTTTTTAAAATTTGCGTCCCAAAAGCCCAGGATGTATCCTTAATTCTAAACTGATTCAAAATGGTCCGCGTTAACGAGTCCGCGGCCAAAAACACGTAGATTCGTCCTCTTTGCCGATTTTTGCAAGAATTTGTATATTTTCAAGCCATTTCAGTGGCGTCCCGCTTGAGCAGCAAAGTGGTTCAATTTAACAGCGACAATAAGATTCCATAAACTTAAAAACAAATTAAATATCAAAATAAAAGAATCATATGAAATTTATGTCACGCATATTTATAACTTCCAGAGAACATTATTGTATTGGTCTTTTACCTTCATACTAATTAATGAGTTAAAGATTAAGTCGCCAAAGAAGCTTTCGTTTTGTTGTTACTTGTAACAAAAAAAAAAAAAACAAAAAAAAAAAACAGTTAAAACTGTCAGGTCAACTACAACATAACCATCGATATATCTAAATATATTCAAGTCTTAAATATGATTTATTAAAAAAATAACTTATAAAATTACTGACAATTTTTTTAACTTTTTTTTACAATTTTTTTTACAAAACTTTTGACGAATTAATTAAAACTGTTCATGCATCAAATGTCTGTGCATCGGTGTGGAATATACACCTAGTTCAAAAAACGTCGGACAAAAAATGGAGAAAGCGTGATCGAAAGGAATTGTGGGTAAAAGTTCCTAATTCTTCATAAAATCATATTGCTTTCTATTCATGTGTAAATCATAACCATTTTGTCACTGATGGGCTTTTTTATGCCAGTCAGCATCATTGATTTGGTTATGATGCCTATTATTTCTCAATGTTGTGAAAACTCCATAATTCGTTTCTGTTGCGCAAACGCCTTTCTCTCCGACGTTGTTTGAATAGGTATATACGGCAAAAAAGATACCACGATCTGAAAGCTTGTATACTTAAAAAAACTCATTAATAATTACTGAGCATTCAGTCCAATCCGTTGTCCAATCTTAAACATATGCATGAGGTTTTATACGCCATAAGGCACTCTCAAGTATATTCGACTTATCTTTATAAAAGGATACGTTTCTGGAAACCTCTGTTCAATAATGTGAAAAAAATACTCCAAGGAATTGAAACTGTTCTGTTAAGAAATGGGGTTCCCTCTAAACTCTTAAGGACCAGAGTCAAATGTTAAACGCATATGAATGTGTAGCACATCAGAAATTCAGCACATGAATTTTTGGTGAGTGCTTGTTTACCTTTTTTTTAACATGAGCGTGTTATGCATAAATACAATTGCTAATACAAAAACCAAAAACGAAATCATGAAAGAAATGTGTATGTTTGATCGATATTGCCTTCGCCAATGCTTGCAATTATTCTACGTATAGGAACCGGCTTGAATTGTTCGTTACAAGCATGTTTTATACAGAGTAGTCTTTATTTAGTCATAAATGAAGAAAGTGTCTTGTTGTTGTACATGATAGGAAGCAATAAAGTGATTCAACATGTCAAATCCGATTGGGCCAACACAAATTGACAATGCATTCAGCTACCAAAAACCAGCAAGTTCTGCAAATTGTTAGTTTGCAATGACATAAGAACAATTATAGCTTTTTTTATCACCACAGACTAGTTTGATATTAAGCTATGTTTGCTAAGTTGTTGCTGCAAGAGCAAGCGTAATTATTAGACATTTTTAATATTTTGACGTTAGGAGCAAACCAAAAATAGCATAATTCTTAGAGCCGTTGTAAATGCCTATCAAATTATGTCTTGACCAATAGGATTTATAGATGACGTATTATTCAACCAATCAGATATAATTTCTTGTAAGGAGTGGCAAAATGTCTCTAAAAGGGTTTCTAAACGTCTCAGACCAAAGCTTCCATGAAATATGCAAGTTAAAGGTTACGTTTAATCAAGAAATCACAGTAATTTGAAAACAATGATAAAGTTATCTGTGCAAGTTTTTGTGGTTCTGTTTGTTACTTGCGTCACTCAACCATCGTGTGGTCAAAACAACGGTAAGATTATGCATTCTTTTTTGAAAGACAGCGCTTTAGTAAAATATCAATTTCTCAATTAAAATATGATACAATTGTTATGTTAGATACCGTAAAAGCCGATTTTCACAAGTTCCGTAAGCGGTTGCAAATTGACGGAAAAGGAGACGGAGACGTAAAGGACTTTTGAGCGAAAATTAGCGAATAATTTTTTTTGGTAAAAACGTCGAACGGTCTGCTTTTCGAAGATTCTGAAAAGTATATTAAAAGCCATTTTTCCTAAAATATCCTTTCAGCAAAAACGATTTTTTTCAGTAGTTTTTTTGACCATTCTTTTCATGTATAATTGAGTATAACAGTAAGACATTTGACTTTATTTTTTTTCAACCTTCGCGAACAAGCCTGCGAAGACTACATACGTAGCGCAAACATATGGTTTTCCCGAGTCTTTTCTAACTTTAATTCTAAACTGATTCAAAATGGTCTGCGTTAACGAGTCCTCTTTGACGATTTTCGCAAGAAATTGTATATTTTCAAGCCATTTCAGTGTGCGTTCCGCTTGAGCAGCAAAGTGGTTCAATTTGACAGCGACAACAAATACATGGCCGGAAATTCCATAAACTCAAAAACAAATTAAATATCAAAATAAAAGAATCATATGAAATTTATGTCACGCATATTTATAACTTCCAGAGAACATTATTGTATTGTTCTTTTACCTTCATACTAATTAATGAGTTAATGATTAATTCGCCAAAGAAGCTTTCGTTTTGATGTTACTTGTAACAAAAAATAAATAAATAAATAAATAAATAAATAAATAAATAAATAAATAAAAAAAAACACCGGTTAAAACTGTCAGGACAACTACAACATAACCATCGATATATATAAATTTGTTCAGGTCTTAAATGTGATTTATTGAAAAAATAACTTACAAAATTACTGACAATTTTTTTAACTTTTTTTACAATTTTTCTTTACAAAACTTTTGACGAATTAATTAAAACTGTTCACGCATCACATGACGAGCCCCGTACCAGAGATTTTGAACTTTACGAGACGTTCAAGGCGTCGCAAACTGACCGCAAAACCAATTTACTGTGTGTTCTAGGCGTGAAGAGGAATGCAAAAAAGCTTTAATGATTACAATATATGTTTGATGTTTGTCATTACTTAAGGATTAGTAGTGTTGCAAGCAGCAAATCAATGACAAAACAAATCATGAGAAAAGCTCTCGATAACAGAGATACATTTTTTATAAAAGGAGAGATATTGTAAAACATCTAATCGGCTAATTTATGTCATTATTAATGTTACGGTTTTAGATCAATTAAGAAATTGATTATAAGCGATGTTGTGAATCTTTCTCATAACGGGCGAATTTGAATATCAAATCTTTACATTTATGTATACATATCATAGTGCATCAAATCATATCATATAAAATATGCAAATAGGTACTATATGCATTACATGCACGTACTGCACAATACATATATCAAAACTTAAGATGTTTATATACATATACAAAATACAAAGTCCACTGCTATAATAGAACTTTTTATCAAAAGCTAGACGCACAGTTCGTAAATTATTTCGTTGAAGCCTGCCATCGGTCTTGTCTCACAGAACCACAGTAGTGTCAACCAAGTGTTTCTGTTGCTTAAAAGCACTTAGGAATAACAAAAAAGCCATAGCAATTTCCAACAAAATTAAAAATGTAATCACAATGTTTATGCGAAATCGAAGCATGCCATCGGTCTTGCCTCACAGAACCACAGTGGTGTCAACCAAGTGTTTCTGTTGCTTAAAAGCACTTAGGAATAACAAGAAAGCCATAGCAATTTTCAACAAAATCAAACTAATGTAATCGATGTTGTTATACGAAATCTTATCGAAGCATGCTATCGGTCTTGTCTCAGTCACAGAGCCACAGTCGTGTCAACCAAGTGTTTCTGTTGCTTAAAAGCACTTAGGAATAACAAGAAAGCCATAGCAATTTTCAACAAAATCAAACTAATATGTAATCGATGTTATTATACGAAATCGAAGCATGCCATCGGTCTTGTCTCACAGAACCACAGTCGTGTCAACCAAGTGTTTCTGTTGCTTAAAAGCACTTAGGAATAACAAGAAAGCCATAGCAATTTTCAACAAATATATCAGTTTGAAAATCAGTAAAACAGTTGGGCTGTTTGCTAAACTGCGGCATACGGTTCCTCAAAAAACATTGTTAACTTTATACTGGTCACTTATACACCCTTACTTAAATTACGGTATTATTGCCTGGGGACAAGCCCCCAGCTCATACCTTAATAAGCTTTTATTATTGCAAAAGCGTGTGATTAGATTTATTTTTTTTGCCAAACAGAGGGAAAGTGCAATTCCCCTTTTTATAAAATCCAATGTCCCCCCTGTGAATCTAATTTATTGCCAGACAGTAGCCAACCTAGTTCATGATGTTGTCAATGAAAACTGCCCAAAAAATATTGTTAAATTGTTCTCCTCAATCAAAAACATCCACACCTATGAAACACGTTCGGCATCTGCCAACAATTTATACACACAATCCTCAAGACTTAAGACGCAACTCAATTCTTTTTCCAGAATTGGTGTTAAGCTTTGGAACTCAATACCCAGTTCAGTCAGAGAATGTTCCAAATTTACCTTTAAAAAAATCGTTAGAAACCATCTTTTTTCAATGCTTCAAAGTGAGAATTGCTATTTAGGAGTTGAAAGGGTTACACAGCTTTTCCGGAATGACCATAATAAGTGTTCTTGACCTCAAAACAAACAAAAATGAATCTCACATCCACTTAGTTTAATAGGATTTTTTTTTCTGATTAACTACCTCGTCTTTTCAAAAACCATATAAATTAATTAATCTATTTTTTGTGTTATTTCTAATTACATCGCCTCCTTTATATACATGCAAACTTAATAGTCATAGTATTTTCCCTTGTATTTTTTATTCATAAATTTCAATGTGCAAGAATATATTTACATATATATATAACACTTAATTATTAATATTTATTAATATGTGTTAGTAGATATTATAAATTATCAATATGTATATACATTTACTATATTTATAACCCAGTGATCTGCCTCTGAATAGTTTACACTAATTGCAGATCACTGGTTTAAAACAAAACAAAACAAATGTAAATTGAAATTGAAATAAACATAAAATAAACATAAATAAACATAAACAAAATCAAACTAATGTTATCGATGTTGTTGTACGAAATCGAAGCATGTAATTTTCGTCGTTTCACAAGGTCGACGATGTGCTTTTCTGTGTTGACGGTGGTACCTTTTGGCGGGACAATTTGGCGCTGAAATCGCTTAGTATTCATTGGCGGGAGTAAGTAAAATCGATTTTATGGCCGGCTGTATCCCAGGACACAATGGTCCCTTTCTCATTGCACAGACTACCAATTATACCAAATTATGTGGCTACGTTTGCCTCCTTGCTTACTGCCATTGTCACCAAAAAACATTCTATCGGGACACGACTACCATCTTGTTGACACAGATCAGCAAGTTCAACTTAAATTCTTTAAACAATGCATATATCTGTCGAGAGAGCTTACCATAACACCAAGGAGTCTAGTTTCGGCGAAAAAACTACATGAAACATCAAAACGTCCGACTACATATAACCGAAAACATCAGAACGCACTGGCAAGGAATGACACTGACATTGTATATCAGTTCGAAAAAACCGCCCAAACCATTTCAATGCCAACTATAGAGTTATCCTTTGAAAGAGAATGTTGACAGTGACTAATATATGTAATGGAAATCAATGCATAATATTTTAATCTTATTAACACCTATAGCTAACCACAATGTCAATAACTGTGAGTCCAAAATCTCTGGTACGGGGCTCGTCATAAATGCCTGTGCATCGGTGTGGAATATACACCTAGTTCAAAAAACGTCGGACAAAAAAGGGAGAAAGCGTGATCGAAAGGAATTGTGGGTAAAAGTTCCTAATTCTTCATAAAATCATATTGCTTTCTATTCATGTGTAAATTATAACTATTTTGTCACTGATGGGCATTTTATGCCAGTCAGCATCTTGATTTGGTTATGATGCCTATTATTTCTCAATGTTGTGAAAACTCCATAATTCGTTTCTGTTGCACAAACGCCTTTCTCTCCGACTTTGTTTGAATAGGTATATACGGCAAAAAAGATACCACGATCTGAAAGCTTGTATACTTAAAAAAAACTCATTAATAATTCCTGAGCATTCAGTCCAATCCGTTGTCCAATCTTGATCATATGCATGAGGTTTTATACGCCATAAGGCACTCTCAAGTATATTCGACTTATCTTTATAAAAGGATACGTTTCTGGAAACCTCTGTTCAATAATGTGAAAAAAATACTCCAAGGAATTGAAACTGTTCTGTTAAGAAATGGGGTTCCCTCTAAACTCTTAAGGACCAGAGTCAAATGTTAAACGCATATGAATGTGTAGCACATCAGAAATTCAGCACATGAATTTTTGGTGAGTGCTTGTTTACAATTTTTTTAACATGAGCGTGTTATGCATAAATACAATTGCTAATACAAAAACCAAAAACGAAATCATGAAAGAAATGTGTATGTTTGAACGATATTGCCTTCGCCAATGCTTGCAATTATTCTACGTATAGGAACCGGGTTAAATTGTTCGTTACAAGCATGTTTTATACAGAGTAGTCTTTATTTAGTCATAAAGGAAGAAAGTGTCTTGTTGTTGTAGCGGAGCTGCGCTCGGGCCGAAGGCCCGCGCAAGCGGAGCACCATAATTAAGAAAATGTGGTAAACCATCGAGCTGAGTTTTCGTCGACCGACACAGGAAGCCCGCGCGTCCGTAATACGTACATACGTACATACATTCATACATACATACATACGTACGTCCGGCGTCCGTGCACATAAGCGCGAGGTCGCCAAAACTTTGACAAAATTTACTGATCTCCACACATCAAAATTCACAATCAATTTTTTACAGTTTACTGACTGAAACTTTCTACAAATGTATTTCTAAAATGGACAAAAAAAAAAAAAAAAAGAAAAGAAAATAGTCAAGCTAAGCTGCAGGCTAAAAGAGTTTTGATTGAGAAAGAGAAACAAAGACACGTACGCCGAATTTGCAAAAAGAAAAAGAACTACGATTCAACGAAGAAAAGCTTCAAAATATTTACCATGACAAGTCTGGTACCGATGTTTTTAACTAGTCAAAATTAATGTCATGTAGAGCTGTTAAAATTTTCCTTGGCGCTTAAAAGTCATTCAAAGATGGAGATTTTACAAGTTATATTTACTGGAAGAGTTTATTTGGCGAGTTTGCAAGATGCTGGTAAACACGGCTGTATTCTTTGGGTTCGTGGATTCTTCGTGGCGTTTTTCAATCATTACTCATCGACTAATCTACTCTTAAAAGTAAAATCGACGGCGACCAAAAGTTCATAAAATATGTGCATTTGCAGCTATTCAAAAGAGGTGAAAAGCAAAATGAACACGCGATCACGAAAATGACTTCACTCTGTTCATTCATCAATTTTTACGGGCAATTCGTAAACACGGAGAGCTTTAGGATCAATGCAGATTTATCAACTATTCACAACGAAAAATAACTTTTCATACACGATATATATCAACAAAGTAGAACTGCCAGTTCAGGAAGTGGATGGAAATGCAAATTTAGCACAATGTGTGATCGAGCAACTCGAACTAGCCATACTACGCCGGCCGTTCTGTTGAACTGTGTAAAGTTTTTAGAAGCAGTGAAAATGTTTTTTTTCAGTTTTAAAATTCTGAAAACATGGACAAGCTTATTGTAATCAGAACGAAGGACGAAAATTTCAGTGGAAAAGTGACAGAATATGACAAGAAACGTGGCGCCGGTGTGTTTACATTTTTTGACGATCTTACTTTGTAAATTAATTTCTTTTTTACCACCAACATATAAGCAGTTTGCAATAATTCCTGCAAACTATTTACTTCTGTTTGTAAGATATTTCTTCATCGCTGAGATCTTTATGTGTTTTTGTTGCTGTTTTTAATTTGAGTTTTGTAATTTTCAGATTTGTTACTGAATTGCAATAAAACGTTTGTATTTGTCAGTTTACTCAACTATTCTTTAAACGAGTTACGCAGTATTCACATTTGATAATTAAAAATGCACAGCCGTATTAGATAGCTACATTACCAATAAGTTCATTATTACACATTTCACATTGAAGTTTTCGTCGATTTTTTTAAACATTTTTTCAAACCTAGAAGAGCGTAATAAAGCGAGCGAATCGCGCGGGGATTTGTTTACAACTCAACGAAGCCATGTTATAGTGCTTTTCTAACTTCTCATTGGACAATGAATGTTTTATTGACAAGTGCGATTTTTACCATGCACAACAACATAAAGGAAGCCAGTTGACTGTTACTAATAAAATACGGTCGGGTATTAATTTTGTGCATATTTCTTGCGTATAATTAAATGTTGTGGCATCGATAAAGATTTGAATATTTGAATGGAATATTTGATTATTTGATCATGGAAAGAAAAACAGCAAAAAAATGAGAAAATTATCCCTTCTCATTGTTTTATTATGTTAATTCCTGTTCATGATTTATGAAATGGATTTATTAATTCAGTAATTCATTTATTTGTTTGCTTTTTTATTATAGTCATTTTTGATTGATAAATGTATTGATGAACAATTTTGATAATTGGTAGTGAATGAATAAATGAATGAATAAATGGTTGAATGAATAATTCATTTCATTAAATCGGAGCTCCGCTATTAGGTGTACCTAATTTTTATATTACATGATAGGAAGCAATAAAGTGATTCAACATGTCAAATCCGATTGGACCAACACAAATTGACAATGCATTCAGCTACCAAAAACCAGCAAGTTCTGCAAATTGTTAGTTTGCAATGACATAAGAACAATTTTAGCTTTTTTTATCACCATCAGACTAGTTTGATATTAAGCTATGTTTGCTAAGTTGTTGCTGCAAGAGCAAGCGTAATTATTAGACATTTTTAATATTTTGACGTTAGGAGCAAACCAAAAATAGCATAATTCTTAGAGCCGTTGTAAATGCCTATCAAATTATGTCTTGACCAATAGGATTTATAGATGACGTATTATTCAACCAATCAGATATAATTTCTTGTAAGGAGTGGCAAAATGTCTCTAAAAGGGTTTCTAAACGTCTCAGACCAAAGCTTCCATGAAATATGCAAGTTAAAGGTTACGTTTAATCAAGAAATCACAGTAATTTGAAAACAATGATAAAGTTATCTGTGCAAGTTTTTGTGGTTCTGTTTGTTACTTGCGTCAATCAACCATCGTGTGGTCAAAACAACGGTACGATTATGCATTCTTTTTTGAAAGACAGCGCTTTAGTAAAATATCAATTTCTCAATTAAAATATGATACAATTGTTATGTTAGATACCGTAAAAGCCGATTTTCACAAGTTCCATAAGCGGTTGCAAATTGACGGAAAAGGAGACGGAGACGTAAAGGACGAAAATTAGCGAATGCAGACAAAAGCGGAGAGATAGACGACGCAAGTAGAAGAAAACCTTTCGTTCTGCTTCCTTCACTGTTTGAGCCTCCGCTTACCTCACAAGTGTAAATCGTTTGAGAGGATTCTTCATTATCTAAAGACCAGTGAAAAAAAAATTAACATTCTGAAAAAGACCTTTACTGCGTAAATATTCGAAAGCGCATCATGCTTTAAACCGAAAATACCGGGATTCTCCCATCGTGACAGGATGTTAACTTTCTTTCCAGACATGCAAAATCATGATGCATATTGTTTAAATCTTTACCATACTATTTTGGAGTATTTTCTAAAGTATGAAATGTATATCGATCTGGTCCGGTGAGCAAATTTTGTTAGACTGTGAAATATCTCAGAATTGAGGCATTGCAAATATTGTGGGATTTTGATAAGTGAAAACCAAAAATAGGAATAATACTTTTAATAACTGCTGCCAATGAACATCGTGAGTTTTTTTTACATTGATATGTGTATACATGAAATACAAGGATATATCTTGAATTTTTTCTTAGGTACTGTTACCAAAACATGTTATTCAGTTCCGCTTTTCTATTCATTATCCATTTCAATCACAAAAGCCGATCAATCCTAAAATCCGAAATTTTTAAAAACGATAATATAAAAATTAGGTAAACGTAATAGCGGAGATCCAACTGTATTGCTAAAATCAATATAATTATTCGGGTAATTTTAATTGATTAGAGCTCAATGTTATATAATTTAGTATGTTTTTGTTGTGAAACAAAAATGCTTTTTTGCAGCAACTTTAATGTTAAGTGCTTTACAGAAATATGACCTGAACACCTACCCCTATTTCATCTATTAACTCCCCTCCCCCTTTCTTTCTGCACAAAAATGAATTAATGCACCCTGTCACTTTGAAAGCCTTTGCTTATCCGAACACCATCAAATATGGATGACATTTGTAGTCTTTATTGCCTACATCCATTAATACAGCTAGAACAAATCAGTAAAGTAAAAATTATAATTAAATCTATGATTATAATTTAAATTATTTACAAGTGCCTGGCTGATATGAACAACCGGTCGATAAATAAAAAGCCTGGAAAAACAACAACTATGTTGAAACATAGTGCCCATCCATTGCAAACACATTTTATCTTGGGTTGAGAGCAGTAAAAACACGTAACAACAAAACTCAAATTAGGTTGATCATATTATTATAGATATAGCTGTTTTTGATATGGTTGTCTTGTTGAAATACTGATTTAGTAAATAGCAATGTAATTTGCATATTTCATGATTTTTTTTTAAGAAACGATGAGTCAAAATTTACAAACTAACTTCTTCAGATAATTATAATAACTATGTAACTATATAATATGTGCTGCTTTGTATTAAAAACAAGAAAATTAAAAAAAACTTGATATATGCAAGTGAGATTGTTATTTACTAAATCAGTATTTCAACTCGACAACCTTTTTAAGAACAGCTGTATGTTGATGTTCAATAATGTTTTAAATTCAGTTGAAATTATACATTGCTTTGAAACCTGTTTTGAGAGATCATTATTTCTGATATCTTTATAATACAATTGTATAATAAAGATATAAGAGATAAAAATATTAATTTGCATATAGTGAACAAATGCCCAGTGTGTCTTCAGGAAAATTGCCATTTCTACCTGTGAAGAATCAAACAAACAAAATGACTTAGCACACATTATTGACTTTCTGAAATGCAATGAAAATTGGAAGATCTCTAAATTCACTTTGTGTCAGAATGCAAAATTTTTATATGAAATTCCACCATTTAAGAAGAACTAATGAAACTACCATGTACATATTTGACCATTTGAGGTTATTTCCTCTGCCTCTCTTATCAAATATAAGCAGCATTTTTTCTTCAATATCAAATATAACTGTTACATTCTCTGATAAAAAAATACTAAACAAACACACATAAGCTGCAAAACACTGATAAAGAGATTACAGCTAACAAATAAACAAACAAAAATCTAATTTAACATTTAAAAAAACTGAGCAAATAAAAAAATGAGAAAACAATTCAATGTTCAATTTAATGTTAAAAAGAGAAATGATTTTAAAACAATGCAGTAGTCAAGTGGGAGTCAAGTTGAGTCAAATTAGCCTCCAATGTCTAAAAAACATTGGTTTTAAGCTAATATTGCCATATTGTATCTTTATTTTCTTAATATGCAAATCTAAAAGCTCAAAAAATTGCAAAATCTGAACTCGACTTGACTTGTAAAATATCTGCTCATACAATGGGAAAATCACAAACCAAATATAGCTATTATGACTCATCTCTTCTCTGACTTTCTCAAAATGAATTAAATGCTGCTTTAAGTTATTTTCTCAAATAAAAATGTCAAAAACTAAGTAGTGGCTTTTTTAACAAATTGCATAATATTTTCTTGGCGATATATATTTCAAGGCAATTCTTAAACATAATTTCTCCACTACAGAAAAACTAGAAACGTGAGTATTGAGTAATTTTGTTTTTAAAACTAATGAGGAGTTTTTGAGCATTCTAAATTGAACATTTTGTACGTAATCAGCCGGCAAATAAATTTACATGATTTAAAAGACAGACATTTTACTCTGACTACAAGGTATTTAGGCTTATATAATAAGGTAAGTTTATAAACAAAACTTGGCTAAAGAAAGACTTCATGAAGAGAATTTCAGAAATAATATTGTATTGTTGGAGAGAAACCACTAACCTGCACTTTTCCAGTGATAATGCTAATTTACAAAGAACAAACGTTCATTGAAATAATTGTGCAAATCCATAAAGGATTGCTTTTACAGCCAACGTTAATGACAGCCGACACTCCACACGAGCTAGTCCACGACAGATTTGTGGTTGCTATGTTAACGAATCGACTACTGTCCTTGCTTGAGAAATAAAATCGATTCGTTATTGTAAATTTTTTTTTTAGTGATTAAATTAAAGCAAAGATAGATGACTCCTGATCTCTTGGTTTTTTCTTCTTCCAAAGCCATTTGACTCAGTTGAATGAATCCTGGAGCGCCTTCAGTCTTTTCGTATCTTTCTTTTTTTTTTTTTTTTTTTTTTTTTTGAGGATTCCTTCTTCTATAAAATTGTCTTTTTATGATTCACTAAAGTTTTCTATGATTGTCTTTGTTGACCAGTTACTGATCTGCTTTGGTAAAATTTCTTCTACACTTGTCAGTTGACGCTTTCTTTCTCGCTCAGCTCGCTTTGCTTTTCTTCTTTGAAAGTCCTTCGTGTTTCTTTTCCTAGTCTTTGTTGTTGTTGTTGTTGTTGTTGTTGTTGTTGTTACACGGTCAAAACACTTTTAACCAGCGGTTTAGATTTACCAGTTTCTTTCTTCTTGTCCATTGTAGAAATATTTCTTTTTTTTTTAGTTTTAAACAGTGAAAACCGGTCTTTTTAAGGTTTTAGTAAACTGAAAATAATTTGCTAAGGACTTTTTTTGTGTGCGTAGTGTGTCGAGGACAGCAAATTTCCTATGTCACGAGTCTAAAATTTGTCAAAATTTTGACGCGAAAACTTCGGCTCACTAAAACTGGTCAGCAAGTTTGCTCGCGAGTGTACACGGACGGACGTTGTACGTATTTTTGAATTCCGGGCTTCCTGTGGCCGATTTCAAATGAGCTCGATGGTTTACCATAGTTTCTTAATTATGGTGCTCCGCTGGCGCGGGCCTAAAAAAATATGCAGAATTGTTCACTTTGTGATAAAAGCATGAAACTTGGCCAGATTACTAAGTTCACTATGCTGATTATTTTATGATATGTGGCTCCCTGAACAGAGTATTGCGCATGTCCAAAAATGGCTATGCATGAAAATGAGGCTGAGCATTATTTTTAGATTGATAAGAAAGAAATTGACTTCTGTTACATTTTTTCAATTAAAAGTGTTACCAGCAATGTTGTTGGTCAACTGACACTTTGAAAGAATGGCACCTGACTGGTCACGTGACCATCCGATTGCCATATTTTTTTAAAGAAAATGCAGCTTAATCGCTGTTTGCTGGAAAATCAATAAGAATAAAATGTCAGCAAATAACGATTTTCCATACTTCAGGGCCTCTGAAAAAGTGTGAGGGTGCGAGCCTGCACTTTTGGGCAAAAATCGCACCTAATCGCACTATTTTAGCAAAATCGTACTATTTGGCCAAAATCGCACTATTTCGCACTATGTTAATATAATAGCACTATTCCTCACTTACCAGAACTTATATAGAAGCCTTGAAGAGGCAATAGCTTGATAAAGGACAAAGTTTTTGAGAAAAATCAGTCGAATTTGGACTTGGAAACGAACAACAAGGTGATCGAGTTCATGTTGCAAAACATTCGACAGGCGTTACTCGTAAAACGTCGAACGGTCTGCTTTTCGAAGCTTCTGAAAAGTATATTAAAAGCCATTTTCCCTAAACTATCCTTTCAGGAAAAACGATTGTTCTTCAGTAGTTTTTTTGACCATTCTTTTCATGTATAATTGAGTATAACAGTAAGACATTTGACTTATTTATTCATTTATTTCAACCTTCGCGAACAAGCCTGCGAAGACTTCATACGTAGAGCAAACATATGGTTTTCCCGAGTCTTTTCTAACTTTAATTCGAAACTGATTCAAAATGATGATATTAACGAGTCCGCGGCCAAAAACACGTAGATTCCTCTTTGCCGATTCTCGTAAGAATTTGTCAAGCCATTTCAGTGCGCATTTTTGGGCGAAAATCACCTTTTTTATATTTGGGTAAAACTCACACTTTTGGGCAAAAATCGCACTTTTTCACACCTTTCAGTTAAAATCGCAGTTTTGTCGCACTTTTGGGCAAAAATCGCACTATTTTGCACATTCTTCAAAAACAAAAAAGCGCACTTTTTTCGATTTTTTTGCCATACTTTTTCAGATGCTCCGATACTTACTAGCATTTTTCAAGTTGGACGCGCACTGGTACTTTCAGAAACTTTCGAATGAAATACATAAGATATTTTTGTCTAAAAGACATCTTCTACATCCATAATTGATTAAACAAATATAGAGAATTATGGCTGGAAGTTCATTGTTGCCTGATCAGTTCGTTTGGCAGTAAAACAATTCTCTTGATCCTTGTCAATATATTACAATTAAGAAACAAAATTATGACCATGTTTTTTAGTAGTTTATTCCATATCATCTCTAAATTTCAATATTCACTAATTTCTAATTTGCATTAGTTATTTAATCAAAGCAGCTACTGAATTGTTTGAATTTCTACTCTTGTTGCGATGTATTGGAAAAAATGCATCATAGGCCCACTGAACAGCAACAATGTTCTTCTAACACTAAACGAACACATAACGTAGGAGCCGGATATGCATCCTTTGTTCAAAATATAAGTAAATTGAACCGTTTAGATGTTTAACCCATTTCATTGAGAAAATAATTATTTGAAGAAGACAGATAATACACTTTTGCACCATTTGACAAGCTATAGAAAACCAACTAGAGAATCCTTGCTCCAACATGTAAAGCGGGCAATTTTACAGCGGAGTTAGGTATGGGGCCAAACACGCTGGTTCAAGCTATATCTCGAATTAGATCACTCTAGGTGTAACTTCTTGGATTTAAGTCATAGGGAAACGAAACTTGGTTTGAATACAGTACATGATGAAACCGCATTGTTTCCGATTTTTGATTTTTGACGTGTGATGACGTTTGATGAGTGCATTTGAACTAACATTATGAAGAAAAAACTATAAATTCAAAAATATGTATGGTATGGTCATTTTACCCGAAGATATAAATTTGCGTAAAATGACATTTCTGCTCTTTTTACAAACAAAATGGCGGATTTTACGAACGTTTTTTACTAATTTTTGCATTGATAGTTTTCTGTTCATGTGTTTTTTCAAATGCACCAATTAAAATTGTGCGGTTTTGAATTTCACAGTTGGTGAAATTGTCATTTTCCTGTCAAAAATGTTACAAATCAAAAATCGGAAACATTATGTCTTGATTGTTCATTAAGTACTATATCCATACCAAGTTTCATTTCCATTGGACTTAATCCCAAGAATTAGTTACAACTTGCCCCAGTGGGAACACTCCTTTCACTGCCTGACATGTCCTTCTAATTGGGAATGGAAGCGTGATCGAGAGTCTTGCACTCCACTTTAGACTACAACAAGTAAAAGACAGCTGTCAATAGCTGATTCACTGTGGATGTAAGTCAGTTTACAAGGGACGGTGCAAACGCAAAAAAGACAACCTTGTATTTACTGCACTGTGCAAATGAGTGAAAGAAGAACATAAAAACTGTATATTTACATTATTTTACTGCAATACTGATCCAAACCTGTAGGAACAAATCCACTTTATGGTTCAATGATGTAATAAATGAGCAGTGCAGTTTTGCAGAATCTTGTGTTCATTTATCTATTTGTCAAACAGCAATTTATTTTGATGCGTTTTCTTTAAAAAAAAATTAGTATATGTTTATGTGAGGGTCACGTGACCAGTCACGTGCCACTGTTTCAAAGTCAGTTGACCAACAACATCGCCGGTAACACTTTTCACTTGAAAAATTGTAACAGAAGTCAATTCCTGCCTTATAAATCTAAAAACAATGCTCAGCCTCGTTTTCATATATAGCCATTTCTGGACATGCGCAATACTCTGTTCAGAGTGCGATTTTTGCGTGGCCCCATATCACAAAATAATTAGCTTAGTAAACTTAGTAATCTGGCCAAGTTTCATGCTTTTATCAGAAAGTGAACAATTTTGGACTATTTATCATATGAGCTTAAAATATATATAAATCAAAACAAATGAACTGAAGCAATTTCACTTTTTGTGCATAGTCGTTGCGTTGGTAATTGCAAAAAAACTTGTCAGGGTTGGCTGAGGTCAAACAAAGTTGCTTGTACAACGCTTACCTATTAGGTCCCAGGGGAAAGAGGACGATAATTCATGAAACCTAAAATCAGAAGCGTCTGTTCGTGATCAGAAATACTCGAATTCATAGAATACTATTTGGTCAGGCACGATTAGATTAGGATTGCAAACGAGCGTTTGGCATGACATAAGTTGACATCGGAAGCAACGAAGGACTAACGAACGATCACGAACGGGCTCGAAGTATTAGCGATCTTGCATCGGTGCTTTTTCGGAGTGTTCGTGAGTTATTTTTAGCTTTCGAGATATTTTCGGCATTTCAAGTTTTTTTAAGAGATGTACGTGTTTTAGGGGGGTTCGGGTTTTTTCCGGAGTCTCCTCGGCAAAAGCACATGGCAGTTCCAAGAATAGCTGTTTCAAATAGTCCATGAGTCCAGCCACTTTTCGTTACCACTCGGGGGAACAAGGACTAACATATATCAAATTAAAGCTTATCGTGAGTATAAAGTTGAGTAGACTAAATACCACTTTAGAAAACATTGTTAGTTAACTGTATTCTTTGATACTACTGAACTGAATCTTATGTGCTCTAAATCGACCGAGTTTTGTTTCGACTAGAGCAAATCGCCAAAGAGTAGTTCATGTTGCAGACCATCACATCTTACGAATTCAGTACACATTTTACGCTTAAAAATGTTGCATTATTTGAAATCTCCCCACTAAATACAGCATCATGACAGAAATAATACAAAACAAAAGGTAAAAGCTATGGAAAATAATACCACATTAAGTCACGGGCTTAATGGCATTTTTATGAAGCGCTAATTTACTTGTGGGTTTGTCTTATCTGAATCTGGGATGGAGATATGTGAAAACAGGAAATATCTGAAAACCCAGATGGAGAGCATCAAGTTCAAATGCTCAATGCCATATGATTCACTGTTAGTTCATGATCAGCTAGCTACGCTACAACGTTGACTATCAGTTGTCAAATATTCTGATTCAAATTTCCCACCGCCTTCCCCACCACTCCATCCCTGATATTGTTGTCGGTATCTATTGTTATATAACTTTTGTGGCGGGTTTTTCCCCCACCTTTGATATTTGAGATCTGACAAGTTTCAGTTTCTGTATATGCTTTTTAGCATTTATTAAACCGTCACACTAGTGGCAATTTAACTCCAACTGGTGTAGTCAGTGTTATCTCTCTGCACATCAAACAATTTTTGACATTGTGCATGTCTTCTGTGATCAAGTGTCTCTAAATTGAAGAACTCGAGAGCATCATTATATGAGTAGTTGGGTAGTGCAATCCGTAATGCACGGCGTTTAATTGAATCAATTTGGTCATTGAGATACTGTGTTAGTGCAAAGTGCAACAGCTGACAGGCGTACTCAAGAAGTGGTCGGATGAAGGCACAATAGACTGTTATATGATCTTTAGGTATTGCTCCAGAGCGTTTAAGGTTACGTAAGGCGTAAATACGTTTACTAGCCTTGGTACAAATGTCACTGATATGTGAGTTCCAAGACAGGTCTGATGTTATAGTTACACCAAGGAGTTTGAAATGGTCTACAACGTCTATCTCACTGTCAGCTGAGGAAAGGTTTTGTACATTTATAGGACGCCTGGCAAACGATATACGGAGCTCTTTAGTTTTTTTGTGACGTTCAGACGCATATTGTTGTAGCGAGACCATTCCGAGATATGGTCCAGACTAGATTGGAGTGACGAGTCAGCTGATCTTGCGATAATTTCGTAGACAGTGCAATCATCAACGTATTTATACATTGGAAGATGAGTTTCGAGGTCGTTTATCATAACTAAGAAAAAAACTGGACCAAGCTTGGTACCTTGGGGCACTGATCCGCTTATTTGGTGCCATGATGATTTTATTTGGCTGATTTTGGCTGATTTTGATACCAATGATACCAATGCCGCACCATATTTAGGAATACTTGTATAAGATATCAACTACAATGATATTTTCAATGATTAATGTAATTGCCCTTTCCATATTATCACTTAATACACATCAACGAGATATTGCATTTACCTTTCAAAATGACTGACATAGTAGACTGGTCACCTTTAGAGATGAAAGTTCATCACTACCATGCCCATTATTGCAAATTAACTCATTTTTTTATGGGTCATTTTCAGAATTTGCAACTGGATTTGCAGGGGGTTTGAACGTCTGGTATATTAGGAAAACATAGGGATTTATATACAGTATTTAAAAGCTAAAAGCGTTAATGCAAGTATTACCAATAAAACGGATCTAAATCTTCGTACTAAATGGGCCTGACCGTGAAGCCATTTTGGCTCTTGTTCAACTAGGGTCCGAGGCTGTTATTGACTATAATTTCGAATATGCATAGGTTTTTATTTTTGGATCGATCATGGTATTTCAATTCAATTTTTTTATTGACCACTAGTTGAATTGTATTCCCATTTCTCTGCAGAATGTAACAACTACAGTGTGTTGAGCACCCGTGATCGATCCATGAGTGTAGAAAATGGCAACATGTTAAAATGTGACCAGTACGATCTCAACAAAGGATGGTACCGTTTCTCTGGCGAGGCAGGAGGAGCAATGGCCAACAAATGTCCTGCTCCCGATCACTGTGGAACCCATGCTCCTGGTTGGATGGAAGGATCACATCCCACACTAGCACAGGGAACTGTCACTCGTAAAGTATGTTATCATTGGTTTGGACATTGCTGTTACTGGCACAACTATATTCGTGTGCGTAGTTGTGGAGTATTCTACGTGTACGAACTGGATAAAACTCCTGGTTGCCATCTGCGTTATTGTGGAAATGGAGTACCAGGTATGTCTTACGAGATTTTCTCTTTAGTATATAAAACACTTCGACACTTGGAGACGAACAAAATAATTAACCTCAGTTTTTTCAGTTATCTTTCCCTTGTTGGTGCAACCCTGACACTAAGACCCGACCGAAAAACAAAAGCTGCTAAAACGACGCTTTTTTTAAGAAATACAAAATACTTTACCAGAAAACAATACCCTCTTGCAAAACCGAAGTAAAACCGCCATATATTAAATCAAGTGGAAACACAGTTGTTTTGAAGTTACAGTCAAAAAACCTGAAACCTGTCCTCCAAAAGTTTAATTAATCGAATACTCATATCGAAGAATTGCCATAATTTTTTTTTTATTTAAACATATTTAACTATTTATGTTTGCCCCAAAAGCATAAAGGGCTTATCACGAAGGCTTACATCTAATAACAACAAAAGATTAAAATTACAAGAAACAAAACAAATGGTACAAGTTACAAAACAAGTTTAAATTTAAAGAACAAGAAAAAAAGAAATTTAGTTTACACAAAGTGAAGTATATACGATGCAAATAATAACAAAACGTATTAAGAATTATTAGTTTTAGAAAAAACGTTTTATGTCCAGAATGTACATTTGTACTTTGCTAAATAACTTATTTGCAACTAAATAGAAAGAAAGTTCATTTTTTTTTCTAACAAAAGAATTTATTTTGTGACAAACTGTCACAAATTATTGTAACACGAGGTAAGAAACTAAATTCTTTGAGCAGCATATAGGGGATATGTGAAGAAAAAAATGTATAACAGTTTCATTTTCGATTCTGCATCTGCATTTGGGGGACATCGAACAGTTTTTATTGAACAAATACTCATTTAGTGCAAAAGCACTAAATCTTAATCCAAAAAATTGATGCAAACCTTGAAAATTAATAATCATGTATCTTATTGTATTTTTGCGTTCCTATTAATTTGACAATATTTAACAATTTGAGAGTTTCATTCTTAAGAGCGGATGTCAGTAAATATCGAGAATGGTTTGACAGTTGTCAAAAAATCGAATCCCTCATAATCTGTCCAAACGAACCTTTTGGTGAGCTATTTTCAAAAACACCATTAAAAAATTTGGTTGATTTTTATTTTTGAAGAAATCAAGAAAAATTGATTTTCCCCTTCTGCAGCGTCTAGCGGCCGTGAAAATTAAGTCAAAATAGTGCATTTTTGGTCGTCGCTCACAACTAAACGGAAGTTGCAACAGCCATGAAAACCAAATATGTTGTTAAGCATTGCTTAAACTGTCCTAGGGTAGAATTTCAGCTAAATACGACAAATTAGTCCTGTGTTTCTATTTATTGAAAGATATTGAAATTTTGGTATTGTTAAAATCATCAAAATTTATCAAGTCGCAAAGCCGTACCATTCCGAGGCCATACATTTTTTTAATTCAAAAAATAGTTCTATTAATGCTAAATCTATTAAATATAGTCACCATGAAATATCTAAGCTGGCCCGCAAAAGCTCGATTTTACACAACACAATTTCCGAGGTCAAGTTTGGTCAATTGTCACACCGCACACAACTAGCATAATTAATAGCAGTACATTAAAAAATCTTTCCGAAACGTAGTAACTATAACCAAAACAAGCTTTATCTATGAAATCATGGTTAGTATGCATGTTGAATATAATAAGGAAATAAAACGATTTTCAATAACAGCAATAAGTTAAATCGATCGAAACGCTAATGTCACGCAATCTAACAAAAACAAACCACGAAGACATTTGCAAAGTACTCAGTTTGTATTTTTCGAAATAAAAAATAACAACATATCTGCTTTGATTAATTGATATTATAAACTGATTTATATATGTTTCTATGTACACAATTTAATGCAAACGTCAGCGATTGGCGGTGAATTACTGAATATTTACAAAAATGTTATATAAAAATTATTGGATTAGATATTGCTGATCAAGTAGTAAATCACTATATCAAGAATTGTTATCTACAACAACGACTGTTTACCTTAAATCGTTCTTCGTTCACGGGCTTTAGGATTCTCCTTGCTTCGAGTCGTGAAAAATGTTTAATAACAACCAAACTACTCTCATGGAATGCTTAAAAAACACTATATAAATCACCTCATACTCACATTCATTTTGCGTGCTTTTATTCTTCCAAATACGACAATATTTAGCTGGTTTACAATTCCATTTCATAACTTGTTATGACCGAGCGGCATTAATAAAAGACGGATACCACGCGGATACTGCGGATATCACGGATACCACAGCGGATACCCCGTATACCAAAATAAAATATGAAAAAAACATAAAAACATGATATTCTGTCATTTAGGGATGGATTGGAGACGTACCTTCAACATTGAAAGCTATTTGGGGCGAGTTTATCTCTTTATGTCGCCATTTTTGAGGATTAGGGGGACAAACGCTTTCCTTTGGGACAGATCGTTTATTACGGCGCATGGTGGAGTAGGCAAAGTTTTTAGAGAGGGGCGGGGACATTTTTTTAAAAACTCTCAAAAGAGGGGGGTATATTTTCTACTGAGTCGGATCAAATTACCGTTAAAGCGATGACAGCTTGAAGACAGACAGCTTTGATGTGTTGAAGAATAAATACGGAAATGAGTAATACTTGTAATGTTAAAAATCAAGGTCAATGAGAATTTAGTTTAATTGAAAATAGCAAAAATTCGAAAACGGTAAATAAGCACAATGAGTAATTCTGATAAGCCTGCGAAATATGACCTAAAAATCAGATTTCCCCCTCTCAAATAAAATGGTACATATTGTTTCACTATGATTTATTAAAACCACTCCAGCTGTACAAGCACAGGGAACCGGGCTTCAGTTCGCATTGCATATATACCGTTTAACAAAATCAAATGAAATGATAAAAGTTCTCGTATTTCCTGTCTAAGGCTCTGAAACCCGATGCACCAACCGGCAGTTGTTTGATGACTACCAGATAACATGATATTAGCGTAATGTATTAACTCTCGCTCTGGTGTAAGCACCCAAAAGAGAGAAGGGATGCAACAGATTTGAGGACCTATTTTGAATCTGCTATTAGAATAATTCATCAGTGTTATTTCCAGCAAATTTACGACCAAAGGATTGTATGATCATTAAATTTAACGCTAATATTTTTTTTATTCATTCTCCATAAGACACAAAAGTGTGGCAAATTTATGTGGATCAGCAGTAGCCTGTGTTACATCCGGAAGAATATTCCGGATGCAACAGACGCTAACAACATTTGATAGGACGAGTTGGCTTATGAAGCGCGACAAACAATAGATTTTGGCAGATGTATGACAGCGTCAATTGACGCTAAAACTACGAAAATTAAAATTGTTATATACGGCTCAAATTTATGGCCTTGACAAAAACCGAAAAAAATGCTATTGATCTGTGTATTGATGGTTATTTCACTGGACAAGATGGAACTGGCAAAACTTTCTATAAACGCGCTATTGAACATAACATAAAGCTTAGTTATCCGACACTCCGACGACTATGGTCTGCTTAAGTCAATTAACACTGGTCCTATCAACCGCTGGTGTGTATAACGATAAACTCGCCTTGCTGCACTCGTCTTTTTGGGGTGTTGTTTATACGTTTGATTTGAATTTTACATTACGCTAATCTACGATCACGTTACCTGGTAGTATTGTTAAGGGCAAATCGTATCCCCAGGTAGTCGATGTTTAGTAAAAATGACCACCCCCTCTCTAAAAACGCTGCCCCATGCACCCTGCGCCGTAATAAACGATTTGTCCCCCTGATCTTCAACAATGGCGACATAAAGAGATAAACTCGACCCAAATAGCTTTCAATGTTGAAGGTACGTCTCCAATCCATCCCTAAATGACAGAATATCATGTTTTTATGTTATTTTTCATATTTTATTTTGGTATCCGCGGTATCCGCTGTGGTATCCGTGGTATCCGCGGTATCCGCGTGGTATCCGTCTTTTATTAATGCCGCGACCCGGCATTATCGAACGCAGAAATCTGCTGAGCCTGCAATAAAATGACCGCATTGACACAGGAAGCACTGTCAAAAGAAAATCGTTAGCCCACAGTTGGTAGAGCGAAATTGTTTGGAAAATCCTTTGTTATAAGTTATTGTTTACTTTTTTCAACCGTGACTGTGCACAATCTTTTGTGTCACTATTGTTTCAGCCTTGTTGGATAAGGGTGAGTGAAGGGACTAAAATTGTTCTTTTGGCTTCTGGCTCGAAATGCCTAATGATTCATACAAACAAATTGTAAGATCCTTACCATAATATAATCGACAAGGTTAATGTCTACTTATTTCACAATTTCGAATGAGCATAAATAAAAACTTGTGGACGGTCAAGACCGGTTCAATTTATTTCGAAATGTTTTCTTATTCAGTGTGCCATACATAAAGTATAGTCTGTGCCACCCCGTCCCCCCAAAGAACTGTTTGTTAGATTATCAAACGCGTTTCGGATCAGACGACGCAGTCCAGCCTGGTATTTTTTACTAGTTTTTACCTCTACATCAGGATATAAAGGTTGTTATTTAGCAACTTGTGTTTGCACATCGTAAAAAGAATGTGGAAGTAAGGGTATATTCATAGCAAAGTAATTCGAATCTGCACGTATGGCTCATAAAAAACACCCTGGAGAGGGGGGGGGGGGGTGGGTGTGGGGTGGCTCCCGAGGTAAACGATCGGGGATGCTCGTCGTATCTTTTAGGGTGATTTGGTATCTTTTAGGATTTAAAATATGAAATTTGCCAAATTCTCACTTTTTGGTATCTTTTCGGGGTTTAATAGCACTGAAACTCCTGCTTTTGGTATCTTTTAGAGATGAAAAAATTGCGAAGCCACGCCCTTTTGAAAAACGTCAGGTATCTTTTAGTGGTATTTTTGAAAAATGCCGACGAGCATCCCCGATCGTTTATCTCCGGAGTCCCGCCCCCGGGTAAAAGCATTTAAGCAGAACGTTTTAAAAAGCGAAGCACGGGCTTTAGGATTCTCGTTGTTTCAAATCGTGAGAAATGTTTAATGACAGCCAAAATACTCTCATTGAATGCTTAAAAAAAAAACAATTTAAATGTTTAATAATAATCGTTATGCCATTACTGAGTCCAACGATTTTCTTTTGAGAGGGCTTCCTGTGTCAATGCGGTCATTTTATTGCAGGCTCAGCAGATTTCAGCGTTCGATAATGCTCGGTCATAACAAGTTATGAAATGGAATTGTAAACCAGCTAAATATTGTCGTATTTGGAAGAATAAAAGCACACAAAATGAATGTGAGTATGAGGCGATTTATATAGTGTTTTTTAAGCATTCCATGAGAGTAGTTTGGTTGTTATTAAACATTTTTCATGACTCGAAGCAAGGAGAATCCTAAAGCCCGTGAACGAAGAACGATTTAAGGTAAACAGTCGTTGTTGTAGATAACAATTCTTGATATAGTGATTTACTACTTGATCAGCAATATCTAATCCAATAATTTTTATATAACATTTTTGTAAATATTCAGTAATTCACCGCCAATCACTGACGTTTGCATTAAATTGTGTACATAGAAACTCGTTTAAATTTTTGCATTCTTTTTACAAATTTCACTTCATATATAAATCAGTTTATAATATCAATTAATCAAAGCAGATATGTTGTTATTTTTTATTTCGAAAAATACAAACTGAGTACTTTGCAAATGTCTTCGTGGTTTGTTTTTGTTAGATTGCGTGACATTAGCGTTTCGATTAGCTTTGACAATACCTGTAAATGTTGAGGTCATATCTATCTCTATCTATCTATCTATCTATCTATCTATCTATCTATCTATCTATCTATCTATCTATCTATCTATCTATCTATCTATCTATCTATCTATCTATCTATCTATCTATCTATCTATCTATCTATCTATCTATCTATCTATCTATCTATCTATCTATCTATCTATCTATCTATCTATCTATCTATCTATCTATCTATCTATCTATCTATCTATCTATCTATCTATCTATCTATCTATCTATCTATCTATCTATCTATCTATCTATCTATCTATCTATCTATCTATCTATCTATCTATCTATCTATCTATCTATCTATCTATCTATCTATCTATCTATCTATCTATCTATCTATCTATCTATCTATCTATCTATCTATCTATCTATCTATCTATCTATCTATCTATCTATCTATCTATCTATCTATCTATCTATCTATCTATCTATCTATCTATCTATCTATCTATCTATCTATCTATCTATCTATCTATCTATCTATCTATCTATCTATCTATCTATCTATCTATCTATCTATCTATCTATCTATCTATCTATCTATCTATCTATCTATCTATCTATCTATCTATCTATCTATCTATCTATCTATCTATCTATCTATCTATCTATCTATCTATCTATCTATCTATCTATCTATCTATCTATCTATCTATCTATCTATCTATCTATCTATCTATCTATCTATCTATCTATCTATCTATCTATCTATCTATCTATCTATCTATCTATCTATCTATCTATCTATCTATCTATCTATCTATCTATCTATCTATCTATCTATCTATCTATCTATCTATCTATCTATCTATCTATCTATCTATCTATCTATCTATCTATCTATCTATCTATCTATCTATCTATCTATCTATCTATCTATCTATCTATCTATCTATCTATCTATCTATCTATCTATCTATCTATCTATCTATCTATCTATCTATCTATCTATCTATCTATCTATCTATCTATCTATCTATCTATCTATCTATCTATCTATCTATCTATCTATCTATCTATCTATCTATCTATCTATCTATCTATCTATCTATCTATCTATCTATCTATCTATCTATCTATCTATCTATCTATCTATCTATCTATCTATCTATCTATCTATCTATCTATCTATCTATCTATCTATCTATCTATCTATCTATCTATCTATCTATCTATCTATCTATCTATCTATCTATCTATCTATCTATCTATCTATCTATCTATCTATCTATCTATCTATCTATCTATCTATCTATCTATCTATCTATCTATCTATCTATCTATCTATCTATCTATCTATCTATCTATCTATCTATCTATCTATCTATCTATCTATCTATCTATCTATCTATCTATCTATCTATCTATCTATCTATCTATCTATCTATCTATCTATCTATCTATCTATCTATCTATCTATCTATCTATCTATCTATCTATCTATCTATCTATCTATCTATCTATCTATCTATCTATCTATCTATCTATCTATCTATCTATCTATCTATCTATCTATCTATCTATCTATCTATCTATCTATCTATCTATCTATCTATCTATCTATCTATCTATCTATCTATCTATCTATCTATCTATCTATCTATCTATCTATCTATCTATCTATCTATCTATCTATCTATCTATCTATCTATCTATCTATCTATCTATCTATCTATCTATCTATCTATCTATCTATCTATCTATCTATCTATCTATCTATCTATCTATCTATCTATCTATCTATCTATCTATCTATCTATCTATCTATCTATCTATCTATCTATCTATCTATCTATCTATCTATCTATCTATCTATCTATCTATCTATCTATCTATCTATCTATCTATCTATCTATCTATCTATCTATCTATCTATCTATCTATCTATCTATCTATCTATCTATCTATCTATCTATCTATCTATCTATCTATCTATCTATCTATCTATCTATCTATCTATCTATCTATCTATCTATCTATCTATCTATCTATCTATCTATCTATCTATCTATCTATCTATCTATCTATCTATCTATCTATCTATCTATCTATCTATCTATCTATCTATCTATCTATCTATCTATCTATCTATCTATCTATCTATCTATCTATCTATCTATCTATCTATCTATCTATCTATCTATCTATCTATCTATCTATCTATCTATCTATCTATCTATCTATCTATCTATCTATCTATCTATCTATCTATCTATCTATCTATCTATCTATCTATCTATCTATCTATCTATCTATCTATCTATCTATCTATCTATCTATCTATCTATCTATCTATCTATCTATCTATCTATCTATCTATCTATCTATCTATCTATCTATCTATCTATCTATCTATCTATCTATCTATCTATCTATCTATCTATCTATCTATCTATCTATCTATCTATCTATCTATCTATCTATCTATCTATCTATCTATCTATCTATCTATCTATCTATCTATCTATCTATCTATCTATCTATCTATCTATCTATCTATCTATCTATCTATCTATCTATCTATCTATCTATCTATCTATCTATCTATCTATCTATCTATCTATCTATCTATCTATCTATCTATCTATCTATCTATCTATCTATCTATCTATCTATCTATCTATCTATCTATCTATCTATCTATCTATCTATCTATCTATCTATCTATCTATCTATCTATCTATCTATCTATCTATCTATCTATCTATCTATCTATCTATCTATCTATCTATCTATCTATCTATCTATCTATCTATCTATCTATCTATCTATCTATCTATCTATCTATCTATCTATCTATCTATCTATCTATCTATCTATCTATCTATCTATCTATCTATCTATCTATCTATCTATCTATCTATCTATCTATCTATCTATCTATCTATCTATCTATCTATCTATCTATCTATCTATCTATCTATCTATCTATCTATCTATCTATCTATCTATCTATCTATCTATCTATCTATCTATCTATCTATCTATCTATCTATCTATCTATCTATCTATCTATCTATCTATCTATCTATCTATCTATCTATCTATCTATCTATCTATCTATCTATCTATCTATCTATCTATCTATCTATCTATCTATCTATCTATCTATCTATCTATCTATCTATCTATCTATCTATCTATCTATCTATCTATCTATCTATCTATCTATCTATCTATCTATCTATCTATCTATCTATCTATCTATCTATCTATCTATCTATCTATCTATCTATCTATCTATCTATCTATCTATCTATCTATCTATCTATCTATCTATCTATCTATCTATCTATCTATCTATCTATCTATCTATCTATCTATCTATCTATCTATCTATCTATCTATCTATCTATCTATCTATCTATCTATCTATCTATCTATCTATCTATCTATCTATCTATCTATCTATCTATCTATCTATCTATCTATCTATCTATCTATCTATCTATCTATCTATCTATCTATCTATCTATCTATCTATCTATCTATCTATCTATCTATCTATCTATCTATCTATCTATCTATCTATCTATCTATCTATCTATCTATCTATCTATCTATCTATCTATCTATCTATCTATCTATCTATCTATCTATCTATCTATCTATCTATCTATCTATCTATCTATCTATCTATCTATCTATCTATCTATCTATCTATCTATCTATCTATCTATCTATCTATCTATCTATCTATCTATCTATCTATCTATCTATCTATCTATCTATCTATCTATCTATCTATCTATCTATCTATCTATCTATCTATCTATCTATCTATCTATCTATCTATCTATCTATCTATCTATCTATCTATCTATCTATCTATCTATCTATCTATCTATCTATCTATCTATCTATCTATCTATCTATCTATCTATCTATCTATCTATCTATCTATCTATCTATCTATCTATCTATCTATCTATCTATCTATCTATCTATCTATCTATCTATCTATCTATCTATCTATCTATCTATCTATCTATCTATCTATCTATCTATCTATCTATCTATCTATCTATCTATCTATCTATCTATCTATCTATCTATCTATCTATCTATCTATCTATCTATCTATCTATCTATCTATCTATCTATCTATCTATCTATCTATCTATCTATCTATCTATCTATCTATCTATCTATCTATCTATCTATCTATCTATCTATCTATCTATCTATCTATCTATCTATCTATCTATCTATCTATCTATCTATCTATCTATCTATCTATCTATCTATCTATCTATCTATCTATCTATCTATCTATCTATCTATCTATCTATCTATCTATCTATCTATCTATCTATCTATCTATCTATCTATCTATCTATCTATCTATCTATCTATCTATCTATCTATCTATCTATCTATCTATCTATCTATCTATCTATCTATCTATCTATCTATCATTTGATCCATTTCAATCAGTTGATCATGAATCCCAATTAAATCTTAATTCACTTGAGTCAATATCTCCACAATATATTTGGTCTGAGGACTCTATTGAGCCTTTCCGAAATGCAATGGAGTCCAATGACGTTAAAATGTTAGTAAATAACTTTCTCTTGAGCAGTTTCAATGAAACAACTTCTGAATCAATTGAGGGTGCAGTCCGTAGTGTACAATCAATTTTTACAAAAGCTTCTACTATGTCATTAAAATTACGAAATTTTAAACAAACAAACAAAACCAAATCACTAAAGGTTAGCAATAAAAAATGGTTTGATTTTGATTGTAAAAAAGCTAGAAAGGAACTACGAATTCTTTCTAATCAAAAGCACTCCAATCCTTCTGATCCTTATTTGCGTCAACTTTATAACTATAAATTAAAAAGTTTCAAAAAATTGCTTAAGATAAAAAAATACAATTTCCATCAAGATAAATTGCATGAACTCCAAATTAACTCAGAATCTTCACGTTTTTGGAAAATATTAAAATCGTCTCATGAAGAAATACAGGAAGTTTCTATACCTCCTATAAGTGAACAAAACTGGATTGTTCATTTTACAAAATTACACGAGAAATCACAATTGACATCGGAACAGTCTATTATTGAACAAAACTTAATAAACCTAGAACAGAAAAGTTCTGGAATAAATGATATTCTAAATTCTCCAATAACTGATGATGAAATTCGCTCGTGTGTCAAGTTTTTGAAAAACAATAAAGCCGCTGGCTCAGATAGAATAAAAAATGAAATGATTCGCTCTACCATAGATAGTATGAGCTTTGTATACGTCAAACTTTTTAATTTAATTCTAAAATCTGGTATCTTTCCAGAGGCTTGGTGCATCGGTTCTTTAACACCAATATTTAAAAGTGGAGATTTTTCAGACACTAATAATTATCGAGGTATATGTGTCTCTAGCTGTTTAGGGAAATGTTTCACCGTCATTCTCAACAAAGGACTTTTAAATCATGTACAACGGGAGTCTATTTTACATAATTCTCAAATTGGTTTCATGCCTGGCAACCGGACTACTGATCACATTTTTAGTCTCCGGACAATAGTTGATAGGTATGTAAAGGATACTAGTTGTGGTAAAATATATGCTTGTTTTATTGATTTCAAAAAAGCGTTTGATTCAGTTTGGCATGAAGGTTTGTTAACACGTTTACTGAGTTACAATATTGACGGTCATTTTTACTATCTTATCAAAAATCTATATTCTAAATCAAAATGTTTTATAAAACTTGGAACGAAAAGAACTAAGACATTTGATTATACTCGAGGTGTCCGACAAGGATGCATTTTAAGTCCATTATTATTCAATTTGTATCTAAATGAATTATCTATTCAGCTGAATCAAACACCAAGATCAGATCCAATATTTCTTCCAAATCGCACCAAACTGACTTCTCTTTTGTATGCAGATGATTTAATCTTATTATCAAAATCAAAAGAGGGTCTACAAAATTGCATTAATACCGTTTCGAAATTTTGCAGTAAATGGCAAATGAAAATAAACGAAAAGAAATCAAAAGTCATGATTTTTGCTAAGAAAGCGTGCAAAAAAGCTAATCAAGCTTCTTTTATTATAAATGACAGTAATCTAGATGTTGTGAGTGAATTCACATATTTAGGTGTTAAACTAAGCTCGACTGGCAATTTTGATATACATTTAAAACAAACAAGAGAAAAAGCGATACATGCTTTATTCAAGCTAACTAAGATTGTTGATTTAAAAAAATTAAAGCCGCATCAGGCAAACAGACTATTTGACTCAATGATAGCTCCCATCTTAACATATGGATGCGAAGTTTGGGGTGCTTATCAAAAACAAAACTTTGACAAATGGGACAAAAGCCAAACAGAAAAAGTACATTTACGTTATTGTAAACACTATCTTGGTGTCAATAGAAGAGCGTCGAATATTGCTAGCCGATCAGAACTCGGCAGATTTCCACTAAAAATCTTTATTGATACTTTGATCTTAAAATTCTACAATCATTTGCTTACCTTACCTGAAGATTCTGTAGCTAAACAAACATTCTTAATTTCTAAATCATTATTCTCCCGAAATAAGTTATGTTCTCACTCAAATCTTCAAGACATGCTTCAATTTTATAAACTAGGGGAGTTAGGTCCGTTCAAAAACAATTTGATCACAAACAAAACTCTTCAAGATTTTGTTTGTAAAATGAAAAGTCAATATTTTGAAATATGGAAAGTGGATGTTTCTTCATCCAGTAAACTTCAATTTTTCTCCATTTTCAAGGACAATTATGAAGTCGAACCTTATTTAAACACAATTGGCAATTTTGATCAAAGAAGACAATACACAAAACTGAGAATTAGCAATCACAAACTTGCGATTGAATCCGGCCGATTTCATAAGACCAGTATTGAAGATCGCCTTTGTACGTTGTGCAATGATCATAAGATTGAATCAGAGATCCATATGTTATATAATTGCGCATACTTTGGTGATTTACGAAAAGAATTACTTAACAAAATTGGAATCAGTATCGATGATCATGATCAATCAGATTATTCAAAACTTACATTTGATTTATTCCATTCAACTGACGAAACGACCATTCAATATCTCTCTAAATTTATTTTTAAGTGCTTTAAATATCGAGAAGAAAAATTAAATAGCCAGTAAGCCTTTATTCTTTGGAATAACATTTGCATTTTCAATTTCATTATTACATATATTACATTAAATCCCTTTATATTATTAATCAAGTGACTAATCTCAACCGAGATCATATATCTAAACATTTGTAGCAACGTATATTTCAACACTTCTAACGGTACGGTACGGCACGGCACGGCACGGCACGGCACGGCACTTAATAACTAAAATCAATTGAATAATAATAATGCTAAATTAAACTGTATTCTGGAATTATTTATTGATCTACATCAATTATTAATCGGTGATATTCTTGTAGCTCTTGAGGTCAATTACAATCAATTAAGCGTGTTACAATATATTCTACTAGTATACCTAACAGGTAGCAAAATGCTGCCTTAGATTTTTGCTTAAGGATACATCCCGGGCTTTTGGGACGCAAATTTTGAAAAATCGTAGCGCGGTTGTTTTAAACTATTTTTTAATAAACTATATCCTATCTAGTGCCTAGAATAACAAAGATTACGATATTGTGCTCATCTTCTGTGCAAAATAAATACTTTTTGCAAAATTAAGATTAGAACGTGAAACCACGCGTCTTGCTTTCTTTGTTTCTGTGCCAAATCTTTAGATCGCCCGCTTCAACTGTAAAGTGTTTCTTGTTCAATACATATTTTCCTACCAAAGTGTGTCTGGGTTTTTGAATTCTTGCTTTCATTATTTTTTAAAAAAATTTTGAAGTTTGAGGTCCAATAATTTTCATGATAAAATTAAATCCAGTGGCATAACTCAAAAAATCAACACACGATCGACAAACCCAGACACACTTTAGTACTATATTATATTTAGAGTCACCATGCAAAATTTGGTTGAAATTTACCGAAAATATTTGGCACAGGAACATTTAAAAGTGGCCTATTTTGTGAAAAAACTACAATCGAGAACGAGAAAGTTTTCTGGTTTACGGGATAAAAGGATTATCCGAGTAATGTTAACTTATCGATGACAAGCTATGAACAGTCACTGACCCGCATTGAGTTCGAGCTATGAAATCTGAGACTACTGATTTCTAGAGAGCATCGTGGTTTGACGTTCGAGAAACGAAAATGGTAAATAGGCCGAGAGAGAAAGACGAAAACAGTAGTGGTGAGCGAGGCCGTGGTAGTACGAGCCTTTATCGCTCAGAGCTAATCCTTCAGCTTTCGCCTTCGAGAATGTAGACGCGTCCCCGGTTGATCTTCGCTTTCTTTTCTTCGTGCTCACAAATGGAGCTTGCCGCTTTGCTGATCGCTTCGACATCTAGTTTAACTGAATGACTGACGAAACATAAGTAATAGCTTGATGAAATATAATTTAAATTAAACGTAGAAGTTAAGACAATAGGTGCTTGTGTTTTCGATAACATTTGTTTGAGTCACGGTTTATCACGTGCGACGTCAAACTGACTATGCGTGACAACAGATCGAGGTCACCCTGTTGTTGACGCTTCCTGTCAGCACTATGACACCAATGAAAACATCGAAAAAAATTATTTCGCTAATATCTCCCGTTTGAATGTTTTTATGAAAATAATTTTTTTACTGGTTTGTAGACAAGAGTCTAATGTATCATATGGACGAATAAAAAAAAATCCGGCTATTTTGAACGAAAAAGTCCGGGATGTATCCTTAAATGAATTGAAATTTTTGTTGTTACAAACAATTGAAAGTGAGTGAATTATGGTTCGATATTTGGCAATAAGGACTATGTCAACATCACCAAAAACTAGTTTCAATTCCTAAATTTTATTTCCAACATATTTATTTTATTTTAATCATAATGTAATGGAAGGTAAGCAAATCACTATAAAAAAAAGTACAAGCAAGAAAACGGTGACACTCAAGAAATAGTAAATAATGCAATATTGCATGGTACATTTACTTGGCACCAATAACCAGTAAGAGTTTCATTGACTTTATTCAATCTTAATATAAAAATTAGGTAAACCTAATAGCGGAGCTCCGATTTAATCAAATGAACTTTTTATTCGATCATTCATTCTTTTATTTGTTCATTCACTACGAGCTATAAAATTCTTGATCTTTTTTTTTTTTTTTTTTTGCTGTTATTTTCTTTTCATGATCAAATAATCATATAATCAATTGAAATAAACAAAGCTTTATGCATGCTACAACATTTTATTATACGCAAAAATGCGAAAAATATGTTGTTATGCATGGTAAAAATAGCACTTGTCAATTAAAATTGATTGTCCAATGAGAAGTTAGGAAAGCACTAATATGGCTTCTTTGAGTTGTAAGCAAATCCCCGCGCGCTTCTCACTTTACACTCTTTCACGTTTGAAAAAATGTGATAAAAATCGACAAAAATTTCACTTTTCTGGTGAAATGTGTAATGAATTACTTATTGGTAATCTAGGTATCTAAAACGGTTGTGAATTTTTAATTATCAAACGTGGATACTGCGTAAATAATTAAAAAATAGTTAGTATGAAGTTTTGAAATTTTAACTTGCAGATGAGTACAATCACGAATTCATACAAGCGTTATATTTTCAATAACAAATCAAAGAATTACAAAAATCAAATTAGAAAAAAAACACACACATAAAGATATCAACGATTGATAAATATCTTACAAAACAAGTGAATATTGCTTTCATGTGGATGGTAAAAAAGAAATTCATTAAAGATCGTCAAAAAATGTAAACATACCGGCGCCACGTTGCTTGTGCTGTACTGTCACTTTTCCACTGAACTCAGTTCTGATTACAATAAGCTTGTTCATGTTTTTAGAATTTTAAAAGTAGCAAAAACCATTTTCACCGCCTCTAAAAAGTTTACACTGTTCAACTGAACGGCGATGGCAAGCTCGTGTTGCTCGATCACACATTGTACTAAATTTGCATTTCCATCCACTCCATGAATTGGCAGTCCTACATTGTTCACAAACATCTTGTGTGAAAAGTTTTTATGTCGTGAATAGTTGATAAATCTGCATTGATCCTACAGCTCTCCGTGGTATGAATATTCCGTAAAAATTGATGAATGAACAGAGTGAAATTATATATCTTCGTGAGTCGTGTTCGTCTTGCTGTTCACCTCTTTTGAATTGATTGCAAATGCAGCGCATATTTGTTTTGTTTTTGTTTTTATGACAATTTGTCGCCGTCGATTTTACTTTTCAAAGTAGATTAGTCGATAAGTAAAGACTAAAAAACGCCACGAAGAATCCATGAAGAATACGGCCTTTTTTACCATCTGACAAAGTTGTCAAATAAACTCTTCCAGAAAATCTCCAGCTTTGAATGACTATTAAATGAATTATGACAGCTCTGCATAACTGCACATTTGGATGGTTAAAAACAGCTCCATGAGCTACTTTTACTTATTTTGTCAGTGAAAATATTTTGAAGTAGCTTTTTTTATCGTTGAATCGTAGTTATCTTTCTTTTTCACGCCGCGGTCTTTGTTTCTCTTTCTCAGTCAAATGTCTTCAAGCTGTCAGCTTAGCTTTACCATTTTCATCCTCTTTTTAATTGTCAAGTGTAGAAATACATTTTGTAGAAAAATTTTAGTGAACTGCATCAAACTGCAAAAATAATGATTGTTTTGGCGCCCACTAAAACTGGTCAACAAGTTTGCGCGTGAGTGTACACGGACGGACGTATGTATATATGGACGGACGTGGTACGTATTTTCGAATTCCGGGCTTCCTGTGGTCGATTTCAAATGAGCTCCATGGTTTACCATATTTTCTTAATTATGGTGCTCCGCTTGCGCGGGCCTTTGGCCCGCGCGGAGCTCCGCTATAACATTTTAATGAAAATCACCAGTAAATAATAAAAACTTGTAATATGGTATTTGGGGGGTATTTGTTTTATTAAGCTTGAAATGTATTGTATTTAAATGAACAATAACATCACTTCAGGCTCACTCGCTGCGACAGCAACCATTATAAACATATCTTGATTGACAGTCTAAAAAAGAAACAAGCAAGTCAATGAATATACCTAGTAAAAGCATAAAGAAATGAACTACAAATATATTATTTCAATTTTACTGTAATAATTGACGCTTACAACACAAGTGACACGAATAGCGGCCGTATATCTACAAATATATAACAAATATCGACAAACTAATCGCAATCAATGTAAATCTTCGTCTACCTTAGCCATCTGAAACAAATTCTTGCTTTTACTTATAGTTTTGTACCATCATAATGTTAAAATATTACAAATATTAGAACGAACAGTCGCATTTCAAACGATCCCTCCAACGCAAGCTTAAGAAATTATGATCTATTTTAGTTATACGATAAAGCTTTCCTAATATTATCACTTGTATTTACTCCAAGTGATTATACATCGGGCGTCTTGCACAGTAATCGCAGAAAAAGAAGATTAAATTTGACATATAAAGACACAGAGTTTCACTCACCTTGACCACAAGCAAATCCAACGAATACTTTGGTGTCGAATAACAACATACGAGGCGCGCAAGGGACGTAGGTAAACGAATTTGCGGTGCAGTATGGGGTAAAATCGAGATTTTAACTCCCTTTACAGATAAATCTCGTGTAAATCCATGATTAAACTAAATTGTTCGTACAAATCAACATGCATATACTATCAATTATGAAAATTACATATCGGTCCTACCTCTGTCCCCACTATGAACGGATAAATTCTACCTTTGAAACAATTACAAGTATGGTAGAATCACGAGTGTCGATATGAAGCTAACTAAAAGTGAACGCCCCCGAAATACGATATTTCTATTGCTGGCGTGACGTTCACGTAGATTACGTGACAGTTACAGGAGGGGGGGGGGGGGGGGGGGGTTGGGGTTGGGGTTCGGGTTCGGGTTGGGGTTGACATTAAAAAAGCAAATATATGTTTTGAATTATTTTATTATCAATATTTCGCCCTTCTCTCTCCGTCTCCGCGGTCTCTGCACGCCGCTCTGGAAGTACGGTTTTCTTACTTATTTATCCCTTTGTTGTATTTGCAGACTCGTTCTACTTTAATGTCAATCAAAGTTCTGTTGTAAACAGTGGCGAAGACTTTTATGTCAGTATCTTGCGTTCTCCTTATGGAAAAAGTAGTCAAGAAGTAAAACTAAGGTATGGTATTTTTAACATTGCATGGAATGAGTGGCCCTACGTGAGAGCGTTGGATCGAATCGGAATTGTGTTGATATTTGAGATGTGTTTGTTATGTGATTTTTTTTTCTTCACATGCGAACTTAGAAGCACTAGTGAATGTGAAAGTGCGCAGACGAAAAACGTCTACAACATTGACGTTGTGGTGTCATCTGAGATTGCAATATTGCGGCCATCAAGAAAATATATCAAAATCAATAAAAAGGAATCGTTTATAGGACGTTAAAACTATATTTTTGAGATCTCCAATATATGCAGATTTTATTCGAAAAAGGTTAATTTTACATTGGAGCTTTTCTTTAATGTTTCAGCGTTAAAGCTTCGTTTTGAAATTTATCAGGCTAAGTTCAGACGAAGCCGTGATCAAATTCATTTATTCATTGTCGTCGATACTTGATGATGGAGGTGTCCTATTAAACAATTAAATAATGTTAAATGATTTTATTAAATGAAAGTCTTTAAGACCACAAAGTGTACGATTGACACATTTTTTGCAGTATACTGGAAAGTTATAACTTTCAGTTTAATTTCATTTCCCCTACGTTTTCTTTAACAAAATAATTCTTCTACTATTCTCACTGCATAACTAATTAGCTCAGAGCTAATTAGTTATGCAGTTATAGCCCACCCACCATCCCCTTGTGGTGTTTGACGCTACACATCTCGTACATAAAAAATAAACACTCTCATTGCACACTCGTCAACTCAGCATTCGCGGACTCTTTTCTCATAACTTACTTGGCGATGAGTTAATGAGTATACAGTGAGATAATAACATTCGCCGGCTATATATAAAAAGGGACTGGGTTCTAGTTTTCAAAAACTAAGCACAATTCATTAAAAAACATCTTCACATAACGAAAATATAAAGATAAACATCATTAATATGCTATTTTAGTTGCTAGATGGTTTTTAGTTATATTGACATTGTCCCTCCACTACATACATTTCTTGCAAATATTTAATAAATATAATCTAATAAATTTACCAAACTTTCATCATTTATTCATGTTAACATGTTCTTTTCATATATAGTCTCAAATTATTAATGATAGAAAAAAGTGAAGAATGGTTTCAATAATTTATATTTTCTCAACTAGAATTCAGCCCCTTTTTTGTTTATCGAGTCGAAACAGGGAACGAGTTTGCACATAACAGAAGACTCATAAAAGCACATTGTCTTTCCCGAGATACGTCGTGAAAGCGATCGTCACCTTGATCAATACCTCCATTAGCAATTAAATAAGTGTTCGACATTGTTGTTTGGTTGTTCGACAAATGCTAATAAAAAAAACGTGGGCAGCCCTACGCATTGTTTTAGCACATTCTGCCGCTATCCAGTGTACTGCATATTCACAAAATCATGCATGAAAACAAATTCCACGAGATCGAGAGATAGCAATGATATAAAGGGCCCAGACTTCCCCGGCCAAACGGAAAGCAGTTGAGATTAGTGTCGCTCCTCGCTACGCTCGCAGAATTTAATTATTAATTAATATTAATTATTAATTATTAAATTGATTTTGAATTTATTATTTATTTATTTATTAATTGTAGGCTTGATGTGTTATTTTCATCTGCCAATGGGTCCGCCAGAAAAGACGATTTCAGTAAAATAAATGAATCACAGACGGTTACCTTCGAACAGTTTGCACCATCCAAGAAAGTGTATATTGGCAAAGCAAAATATGAGCTTAACCTTGGACCAAACAATAAGACTTTTGTCGTCAGAATCTCTTCATTGGATTCCTGCCCTGCATGCTTTGAAACTCGAAACAAAACATTTCAAATGTTGGAAAATCACGGTATGAGCTAATTCATCCATTGCAACTGACTGATGGTTTTAGTAAATTTATTTATTAATTAACATTTTTAGTCAAACGTATTTAATTGAAATAACGTATCATTAAGAAGGTGAATACAAGAATCCATTCCCTGATGATATACACCTGATGGCGGTTGAATGAAAAAACATGCCCTTTGAATATCAATGTATTCTCGTATTCAGTACATTATTAATTCAAATATATACACTGTCCAACATATGTAATGTTATCACAAGAGGAAATACATTTAGCCTTTTTATCCGTGTTTTGCGACTTATCGCCTTTGTAAACTTTTGCTTAAATACATCACCAACTGTTCATATTTACTAAGCTATTTCAATAAACGTGAAAGGTAACAATAGGCTCAATCTAAAGCCTTCGGGGTTTCGTGCGCCCGCGATACTCTGTCCACTGACGGGCGCATGATATGAAAATCATGTCGTGGCGTATTAAAGTAATTAGCATATGAAAACGGAAGCAGAAGTAAAATTTGCTGTAAATAAAATATAAATACTGGTTTAATACGAAAGCGCTATATACAGACTTGATTATAGCACTCGATTTATTTTTATTCATCAATAGAACATGTGATATTGCGCATCAAAGGCCGACAGATCTCGAGAACAAGCGTAACTGTTTGAAACATCGGAGATTTTGCAGAGCCAGAGGGTAGATTTACAAACACACCATTACCAAGAACGATCTCCTTTTGACGCCTCGAGTTGACAGGGCCGTAACCAAGTGGAGAGCACAGGGTGCACCCCCTCCCGGTCAAAACTAACATTTATTTCTAAAACGTGTGAAAGATCACTGTGAAAAAAAAAACAAGACAAATCGTTAAGGGTTGCAATAAGGTGTAATAATCACCGAAAATACAAAGAATAAAGTCGTTCAAAAGAACTGTAAAGCGCATTAATTCAATAAATTGCGATTCGGGTTTTCATGGTTTTTTTTTAAAGCGCGCCGACTTTGTGAAAAATATGACAGCTACAAATAAAACTACTAAAACTAAAACTAAAACCCCATCAATGGCTCAGGGTTTTTATGTGCACTACCACTCTAAACGGTCTGGTTACGCCCCTGGTTGAGCTGTTACGCCCCTTGAATTCACTGAAATTCAATGACTTACAAGCATTTGAACAGGTACTTTGGTTCACCATTTCGTTCAGAACGAATTTTAATTTATTAATTTATGCCCCTTGATTTTTGTGGGGCAACTTGCTGATTGGCTGAGAAAAACAATGACAATCTCATGCGTCTAGCTGTCAGTGGGTATCGCGGGCGCAGGAAAGCCGACAGCTCGAGACTGATCCTATGTGAAAGCTGAATTGAGGACAAAAGTATCAGCGTCTGCATACATGTGAATTGCTGAAGATTATGTTTATAACAATAGCACATGGCATAATGGTCTTTCTAGATGTGGCCAACAACATTGATATGCTTATATAGCTACTTATCTCTCAATGTTATTCAAGGTTCTTAGCTCCGTCCGGTTGAGAAATAACCTATCTATAAGAATTTAGCATTCATTCTGATAATGTTTTTATAAAGGTGCAAAAAAACTGCACTAACAACAAAACAATATTCAATAATTTACAGCGGTTCAAATTAGGTTGGGTTAGCTAAATATCTAATGTTTCGGAAAAGGTATTTTGGATAACATTTTAAGTTTTTAAATTTTGTAAAATCAACTTACCATTTTTGATTTAACCATCCAATTTATTTATCCTTTATTTATTTCAGTGATAGTTTCGTGTTTTGCCAATCACACTTTTGAAGAAGGAACTGACAGTCATGCTAGAATACTTGTGCAACGTCAAGTTGGACGATCTCTTCAGCCATTGCCCACTCAGATCTGGTTAGTTGTGATTACAAAACATTTATATTGAATAATAGCTTAACGGGATATCCAAACGACTTAAAAACAATTGGCCATTAGCTTCTTCCTTCTTCCCTGACCCACGAAAAGTCAATAAGTTTTACCATTTTGGAGTCGTTCAGTAATTTGTAAATTCATGAATGTTAATTAGGTAATTTGAAAAAAAGCATCCTTGATTTTCATCACGTGACGAGGTTTCTTATATCTCGCTAGAAAATCATGGGCCGGTTGTACGAAGCCTGAATAGCGCTATCCATCGGATAAATCGCTGTCCAGTGAATAAATTCTAAAGAAATTCTATGGAGTGGATAACTATGTCCATGCTTCGTACAACCGGCCCCTGGATTCTAAAAATAAGGGGGGGGCGGTTTTGACTTTCCTTGGGGAGTGCGGGACTGATTATGAATATTCTATGCATAAAACATTATATTTATATTCATTAGTGTTTTAAATTTGATAGACTACTGTTTTATTTATTTTATTCAGATCGGATATCTTAACTAAAAATGATTAACAGAAAGAAGAGCCACGTCTTGAACAAATTTTATCCGCCCGGAAAAAGTTTCGTCCGTCAATTTGTTTTAATGGCGTCTTAAGATTTCGGAAGGGTCTAAATTATTTGAATCTCATGCAAGAGATTTATATGGTAGATGCCATACTTAAGGTGCTTGTGTTGTGTTACTGTTGATAAATCAATCACCATTAAAATCATATACACTTATGTAAGATATTTGAGCTAATATAAACCTGCCTTCTAAGGCAAGACTATGCTCATTCTGATTTGCTAAACAAGGTTAAGGTTTTTAAGATTGTCATATATAGGACTGACCATTTAAAGTTATAAAGGGTGAGAAAACAAATTCCAGTACTCAAGAAAAAAATCATTTAAGGTGATAAGTTCATTGAAAGGACCTGGATGAAAATTACCATAATAGTAATTCTCTCTTAAAATATAAAAAATGTTAAATAAAAATAAAGTATTTCTTATTCTAAAAAAAACCGTTCGTGTAAAGTAGAAAGATTATTCTGCAAAAGATTCCTGAAAGTGGGGAAAAAAATCCACATCACTTTCTCATTGTCTATTTCTGAACAGGTTCTACAAATTTGAAAGGTTTTCTTTCTTTTCAATATCTCCGTTTTTTCAAAGTTTAGCTAACATATTCTGATACCGTCACAGAGTTCAAAGAGAAGCCCGAGTTGACGCAGTTAAGCGTCTAGTTATGCTAGATATCATAAAGTGCTTTTCAAGTGTTATTCTAAAACTCATTAATAATTCATGAGCTTCTAGCCCAATGATAATCCACCAATAGGTCACATGGTTGGACCTCTTATCGCAGATAAAGTTTTAGGTAACTAAAAGTTGGGGGCGGCTTTGAATATCTCAGGGGAGTGCGGGGCTGATTAACAATTCCCATGGGGCTTATTTGCACTGTTAGTGTTCAGTAAACCATGATAGTTATAGAACTGTTTAATAAACATGAGTGTTATAACTGTGGGCTGCATCGCAGTTATAACACTCATGTTTATTAAACAGTTCTATAACTATCATGGTTTACTGAACACTAACAGTGCAAGCTAGGCACCCGTGAATTATCAATCAAACCTGCACTCTTTTCTTCTTAACCTGAAACAAGAACATAACAATATGAATTCAGAAGTTTATTATTTCAAGTCAAATAAATTGCTTTTTAACAAAACTAAACTATACTTATGTAATAATTACTTTGAAAAATTGAAAGTACAATTATTAAAAATTGTTGCCACTATCAACTTACTTCATAAGTGAAAACTTCATTACACTATTTCTAAAATGACTAACTTACTAATGAACTTATTGAATAGTATTTGTTGAGCGTCCAACTAAAAGGCCTGATTACAATGCGCATTGTTCTTTTTATAGTCAGCCAAATCGAAGTTGTACACTGGATTTAAGAACAAATTCACTTTTAAATTTAGAACTCAAATTTTGCGTAAATCTTTTATAATCATATCGAGAAATAGGTATTGGTTTTAGAAGTCATATAAAAAACTCGCAAGTAGTGTTTACATAAAAACCATTCTAGATCCCAAATTTACTCTTCCATTGATTGCATTCTCTGACCGCTAGACAAACAAAAGCTAACCAAACCCCAAAAAAACAGTTGATAGTAAACAATCTTATACTTCGATGTAAAAGATATATTTTTTCCTTTAGCAAGCACAAACGAATGTTAGATATGAAAGTTGTAGAAGTACATGAATTTGCTAAGATGTTTTGAAAACTCGAGACCGTGTTTCATTGGCTCTTTCGTTTTCTAAACATTACATAAACTTGTATATAGTTATTTTGACAATCTAACGTGATAATTGTATTAAAATTGAGCGCTGCGAGTTTTGTAATAGCTATCGGGAAGGCTGGTAGGTTTTTGTACCCGTGATTAAAAACAAATCTGTAACGTCATTGTTCCCGATCAGTTGTAGCACTATCTCATCGTCCAAATAATTAAAAAAATTTCAAAACTTCAAAATTGAATTAAATTCTTAAGTTAAAACTTTTCATTCAGTTATGACCTAGCAAATGTGAAAACGAATCAATTCAAATTCAATTTTCTTTAAAATTTAAAAGTAATATATTAATTAAAAATAATCCCAACTCCAGCTATTCATTCTCTAGTTATGCGCAAGTCTCTCGATAACAATACGTGCCAGCCAGTTGTCTCAGGAGAACTGTGCAAAACCTCTCCGCTCTTATATTTTCATATATCAACTTTTTTCTTATCCTTCTTAGGGCCTTTTGAAACCTTCTTATGCAAGATTATTTGCTATGTCAAACACGTTCTTAAAAAAACATTTTTTTCTAGGTGCTACACGTCTGATGGCACTGCCGTTGGTTATCGTGATTATTCTGCCGTAATGAAGAGCATAACATTTTCTCCAGAGTCAACGAAACAGTTTATCGATGTTGGAATCAAAAATGATAAAACCTTTGAGGATCCTGAAAATTTTACTGTGACGTGCTTTAATGATAACGACTTCGACCGTGTTACATCGACATGCAACCAAGAGAAAATCATCATCTTAGATGACGACGGTTAGCAAAAGATAATCACCTTGTATTTCTTATATACATATATCTAAAAAAATGTCGGAGAGTTAAACAGCTTATGAATTGTTTATTAACAATGATAAATATAAAAGCAAATCATAGCTGCTCATTTCATATATAGAAAGTCCATCAGCAAGAGATGTGTGATTCTCACATTCTATCATTTTCTGCTATATTCATATATCTGCTATATTTTAAAACACATAAGCAGTAACTCACTGTTTAACATTAGGCTAATTACGTATGTTACAATGTATATAGACCAGGTCGATCGGTTCGCTCATCAGCCGATCATTTACACTTGAAAGAACGAAGGTTTAGAACTGACAGCTATGGTGGTACAACATCGTATCTCACTTTATACGCAAGTGGTTAGATATTCCCGTATCTGGAACTCTCAGTAATGTATTTCTTCCCTGTTCTAAATTTGGTTTAAACATATGCCCACCTTCCGTAAAATTCACTCAATGTCAAACAGTACTTCGCAAGGCCTTGAAAACCTCAAAAAATGCTGACATACGACATCTTTGGAAATCCACAAATGAACACACCAACATCCAGTACGATATTTTTAAAACAACTAAAGAAGTGATTAAGACTTTCCATTCAGAACAAGAACATAAATTAGATAATGACTTGATATCTCAAGGTTTCTTCTTCATTAATGTCACCAAATACTCCCTATCAAAATTAAATGGCTTATGGTCATCTATGCAATCTAACCTTCCCAAGAATATCTACAACTTTACCATTCGCTACATAAATAACACTCTTCCAACAAGAAAAAACCTTGCAAAATGGGGTATCTCTTCTTCCCCCGATTGTTCATTTTGTCTTTCTCCTGAATCTCTTCTCCACGTTGTCAGTGGATGTCAACACTACCTTGATCGCTTTACATGGCGCCACAATTCCGTCCTAAACCTCATCACATCATCACTAAAGCCTCTTGACAACATTGCACTATATGTCGACCTTGATGATTATAATAGCCCCTCAATTATAACTGGAGAAAGTTATCGTCCTGATATGATTTTGAAAACGCCTGAAACACTTTATGTACTGGAACTTACAGTTGGATTTGAATCTAACCTTAAAAACAATGCTGAACGAAAAAGGAAAAAATATAGAAATCTAATGAATGATTTAAGTAGTGATTACCAACAAGCTAAATTTATTAATCTTTCAATTAGCTCCCTTGGAGTATTTTCTGATGATTGTTCTACATTTGTTGATTTTCTAGAAAGTTTAGATTTTGATAGTAAACAACAAAAATATGTAATAAGGAAAATGATGAGTATTGCAATTCGATCAACCTATTACATTTTTTGCTGCCGTAACAAAGTCTGGGATAACCCTGACTTAATGAGATTTTAACTTCTAAATGTTTTTGTTGTAAATAATGATGTTTATTAGTGTTGTGTTTTTATTGTGTATTTGTAAGCGATTCAAGTAGCAAATTGTAAATTACCTTTAACAAGTGAGATTTACAATTGTAAATGGAAAAACAAAATAAAGTTTTCATTATTATTATTATTATTATTATTATTATTATTATTATTATTATTATTATTATTATTATTATTATTATTATCTTTTATTTCACAGCAAATACTAATGATTTTACAATATTAATTGCTGGCAGATGTTACATAACTCCAGCTCAAGAGCTATCCTGATCCTGAGAGCTGGAGTACTTTTCTAATGATATGGGCCGTGCCCAGAAGTACAGATTTTTGGATATTCGCTATATTACAACATTTGATTCCTAGTCTTTTTAATTGTTCTTTCAATTGAGCGGGTATCGCTCCTAGTGATCCAATGACTACTGGTACTGTTGTTGTTTTCATTTCCCAAAGTCTTTCTATTTCAATCCTTAGGTCTTGGTATTTGTTGACCTTTTCGTTTTCTTTTTCTTGTATTCTGTGGTCAGCTGGTACGGAAATGTCAATTATTTGTACTCTTTTGTTTTTTTTGTCTATCACAACGATGTCAGGTCTTCTGGCTGATATTTTTTTATCTGTGTAAATATTAAAGTCCCACAGTATCTTGACATCATCATTTTCTTCAACTGCTTTGGGTTGATGCTTCCACCATTTGTCTTCACATTCTATTCCATTCTTCTCACATATATGCCAATGAATATTCCTGGCCACATTGTCATGTCTTTGCTTGTACTCATTTCCAGCAAGCACTTTACATCCTGAAACTATATGTTCAACAGTTTCAGTTTTTTCTTTACATAGTCTACAGAGCGGCGACTCGTTGTTCTTATAGATATTATTCAGTGCTTTCACTGGCAATGACTGATCTTGTGCTGCTGTGATGAGGCCTTCAGTTTCTATTTTGAGATCTCCTTTATTTAGCCACTTGTTCGTACTTTCGATGTCAATCTTCCCTTCAATATTTCTTATGTATTGTCCATGGAGTGGTTTGTTCTTATATGCTTGCATTCTTTCGTGTTGTTTGCGTTGATGGTATTCTTTCTTTGTTTCTGAATGTTCTTTAATGATATCTGGTGTATCTTTGATGATATCAGATAGGTATTCGTTCTTCTTTACATACTCATTCAATGCAATTTTTATTATTATTATTATTATTATTATTATTATTATTATTATTATTATTATTATTATTATTATTATTAGTATCTGTCATGTATTAAGCCGCTGACATTGCGGGCGCGTTGGACATAAAGTGTACGTTTTACAAGATGGCAGATTAAACACAACACTGAACTAAACACGACATAACTCGTTTATTTTCTTACTTCAACTTGTTTACAACGTATATGTTTATTTTTCCAGCTGAATTATTTTACTGCGATGATATGAAGCTCAACATGACTGAAAATATTGGCAACTACACATTCGATGTATGCAGAGACGGTAACATCAACGCCAAACACTCGTTTGAGTAGGTGTCTTCTTTCTTTTCTTTTTTCTTTCTTTTTTAGTTTTTTTTCTTTGTTTCTTTCTTTCTTCCTGCGGTGGCGTGCTTTATATCATTTTTCCTTTTATTGTTATGTTTAAACATCTTCGTTTAGCTCTTATTAACCGAGCGGAAGGTCTGTACAGGAGAAGTTTGACCGAAGTCGAATAGCACAGACAGAACGTAGTGAGGTCTGTACCCAACCGAGGTCAAGATTCTCCTTTACAGACCGACCAAGCCCGGTTAATAAGTCATTCATTGTATGACCTATTTTAATAAAAAAACTAGAATAAAATGTTCTTTTTAAAAAGAACAACAACAACAAAAAACAACAAAAAAAAAAAAAAAAAACAATCAATCAATCACGATATTTTTCGCGCGCTGATTGGCTGAAAACCATGATAAACCCTTGAAAATGCTGTCAGTGGTAGGAGCCAGTCGGTGTGCGAAAGCTTTAGCAAGACGTTTTTCCCGAGAAATATGTTTAATGGACAAATTATCAATGGAAATGAAGAAAATGTAAGTATCTTCATGCAATAAATGCTGCCATGATTTGACAAATCGTTTCTGTTAGCAGTTTTTGTTCGATTTTGTTGGAAAAGCTCAAACCTTGAAGTTGCCAAAGTTTTCGTCGAGCAAAGTTATGTTTGTTCGTTGATTTCTCGCAATAACACGCCAAAAAATCAACTTTATTAATGCCATTTCTATCTATTCTCGATTACAAATTACGAGTAATAATTTAAACTTGTTTTTGGTTTTGAAATGAGATCGTTTTTGTCTAGTTTTACGAGTTTGGATTTAGCGACCACTTGCAGTCGTATTGTGGTGGCTTTGGATGTATTTTTGAACTCTCTAACATAAAATTCTCAACAAAGAAAGAAAGGAAGCTTATAGAATGATAAATATTTCTTGTTATAAGCATTCCTCACTAAAGCTGGATATTTCTGTGCTAATAATGTACTTACAAAAAATCCTCGATTCTAATTGGGCGAGAGCAGTGCAGTTCAGGCGTAACACCAGTGCAGAAAGCTGTAACACCAGTGCAGAAAGCTGTAATATCAGTGCAGAAATTTGTAATACCAGTGCAAATTACAACTTGATTCAAAAGACAAAATACGCCCTAAAACTAAATGTTTTTGGAATTTTTTACTGTCTAGCGAATAATTTTCTATTTCTATTTGCAAAAAGTTTGAAATTTTACAAAAATACTAAAGAAATTTGCAAAAAACTGAACGAGATGCCGTTGAAAAGTTTTCAATTTTCGGCTTGAGCGCGCGCTAGATGACGACATGGTTGAATTTTTTGCAAGTATATTATTAAATTAATTGGATTAATTTGCACTCGTTTGTTTTTCAAAGAGTCTTATTGCATTCGCCCTACGGGCTCATGCAATTACGAACTCTTTGAAAAACAAACTCGTGATTTGCCGTGTAGTTCCAACGACCGATTGTATTGAACAGTGGAACAAGCGGGGAAAAAAAAACAACAACAACAACAACAAAACAAAAAAATCGAACTGGATTTTCCGTGGTCTTTATTCTTATCAACGAAAATGTAAAAAAATCAGCTGTTCAATCCTGAAAACACATCTACTCAGTCGATCGGTCCGAGGTCTTGACAGTACGGACCGAGCGTAGCGAGGTCCGTGCATAGAATACCGAGGTCTGATATTTTCCCGTACAGACCGAGCAAACGAGGTTAATAAATCTTTTATTATATGGCCGTTTTTCTTTTTAGATGCGCCAAAAAACGGTGAAAAACGTGAACTTCCGGTATCGCGCGAATATCGATTAGCGTAATGTAATCATCGATCGTTTCAAACAAGCAAACTGGCAAATGGCGGATTTATTACAGCAGAAAACTGCTTTTTTATATAAAGAATTTAAAAATAGTTCAGAAATATTTCAGAGAAGTTTAGAAAATGTTTCCAAGATGCTTCTTCAAAAAATTGTGTCTCATTCATTGAAAACTAAACAACGAGTTTTATATAGTCAAGTTCAAGCGACCGGCTTTGTGATCAATTCTCATCGTCGCTTTCGATAACAATCCTACTACCTTTTCCTTCTTGGATGGTCACTGAATCATTGAAAATCTGAAAACTGCATTTTGAGATATTGTGGACGCCAGAAAAGAAGCTAAGACGTGTGAAATGTGTGTCATCCGATGGTCTTTTTATACGAGACACGAACTGTGTTATCGGCTGTTCGGCACTACCTTGCTGTGCTTGTGATGGTCTAAAAATTGGCAAAGGCATCAGCTCCTTGAATACAAGAGTCATAGATATGGCTCTTTAATTTGGTGTTGCTCGCCGGCTGTTTAGCAGGACTGAAGCCTCTCGCTTCATTCACGCCCCTCAACTAAGTCACAACATAACTGATATTTTTATTTTGTATACCTTATTCAAGCTCCTGTGGAAGCAAAATTCGCTTGAAGAATGGTCCTCCTCGCCACTCATAGACTTAGTTGTTTTGTTTTTATTTGATATTGATATTTTCAGCGACATTTTGAGTTAGAAATGTAAAATTTCGAGCTGTGAAAAAAGTATACAAAGACGCAAAGGTGACGGCATTAATAAAAGACGGATACCACGCGGATACCGCGGATACCACGGATACCACAGCGGATACCGCGGATACCAAAATAAAATATGAAAAATAACATAAAAACATGATATTCTGTCACTTAGGGATGGATTGGAGACGTACCTTCAACATTGAAAGCTATTTGGGGCGAGTTTATCTCTTTATGTCGTTATTCAATCTCCATAAGACACAAAAGGGTGGCAAATTTATGTGGATCAGCAGTAGCCTGTGTTACATCCGGAAGAATATTTTGGCAGATGTATGACAGCGTCAATTGACGCTAAAACTACAAAAATTAAAATTATTATATACGGCTCAAATTTATGGCCTTGACAAAAACCGAAAAAAAATGTTATTGATCTGTGTATTGATGGTTATTTCACTGGACAAGATGGAACTGGCAAACATTTCTATAAACGCGCTATTGAACATAACATAAAGCTTGGTTATCCGACACTCCGACGACTACGGTCTGGTTAAGTCAATTAACACTGGTCCTATCAACCGCTGGTGTGTACAACGATAAACTCGCCTTGATGCACTCGTCTTTTTGGGGTGTTGTTTATACGTTTGAGTTGAATTTTACATTACGCTAATCTACTATCATGTTACCTGGTAGTATTGTTAAGGGCAAATCGTACCCCCAAGTCGTCGATGTTATGAAAAAATGTCCACCCCCTCTCTAAAAAACGCCGCCCCAAGCACCCTGCGCCGTAATATACGATTTGTCCCCCTAATCTTCAAAAAATGGCGACATAAAGAGATAAACTCGCCCCAAATAGCTTTCAATGTTGAATCTCATTATACATTATAATTATCAAATCCCTCTAAAAAGAATTTTTTTTTTCAAAAATTGTGATATGTCCTACAATATTTTTTCGGTTAAATAAAGTTGTGTTTTCATGTTTAGAAAATATACCCCCCTCTTTTGAGAGCTCTAAAAAAAATGTCCCCGTCCATCTCTAAAAACTGTCCCAAAGGAAAGCGTTTGTCCCCCTAATCTTCAAAAATGGCGACATAAAGAGATAAACTCGCCCCAAATAGCTTTCAATGTTGAAGGTACGTATCCAATCCATCCCTAAATAACAGAATATCATGTTTTTATGTTATTTTTCATATTTTATTTTGGTATCCGCGGTATCCGCTGTGGTATCCGTGGTATCCGCGGTATCCGCGTGGTATCCGTCTTTTATTAATGCCGCGAAGGTGATATGAGATCCAGACCAATTGTCATGGTAATCGGTCTGAGATGGGAAAATCTCAGACCGCAAATCAGCCAATCAGTGCGCGCGTAGAGTCTAAGCCGCATAATAAAGAGGGATATTAACCGGTTGACAAGCGCGTATAACCGATCAGATTGCTCCATTTGATAGTGCCCAGACAACAAGATTCACGTTCATATAATATATATATGAGTCGTTAAAACTTAAATTGGGTCTAGCTGGCGAAGACCCCTTTGATGCACATCTTTTTCGTTTTTCACTTTTCTTTCTTTCGAAGTCGATGTTTCTCAGTTCAGAAACCCTTAGACCCTATTTAAGTAGTCACGGCTTATATATATATATATATATATATATATATATATATATATATATATATATATATTTATAAGTAGAATAAAGTAAATCAAGGCCAGACAACTTGCAACTACAGAAGCGCTGTTTATTCAGACGTGTTATTCAAAGTTATTCAAATGAAACTTTTAAACAAAGCGCGGCAGTTATGTTTGAATGCCGTTCCGCTAAATTGGAATGCCCTGAATAGAACCTGCGATGTACTTGTTTTGTAAATAGTAATTATCCCTATTGCTTCAGTTTATGTTAAAGTTTTTGAAAAACCGATGCAGCACAAAATAGCACAAAATAGCCGTGTTAGTTTTTGTGCCGCATTGTGAAAATTGGCGGAATTAACGTTATAAATAGGATTTTATTATTTAGCGGAATTCAAAATGTTATTCTGTGCTTGCCGTGAAGATATTTACACACGTTTGCAATATTTAGAGTGCACACACCGAAAAATGTGCAACATAAATACGTTTGTTTAATTAGTGCTATTTACTACTAAGTAGTGAAAACGCCGGATAATATTCTGTTCCTGCAGTTAATAAGTGAGTTAATCCCTTGCAAATCACTGCTACAATATTGAGTAAACAATAACACACAATAGCTCTTTATTTGTTGTGGCTCAACGGCTGAAGGATTCAGGCAAGACAAAAGATAATGGGGACACATATATATGTATATATATCTCAGCAAACTCAGAATTTTTGAGAATCGGTGTATATACACAGCAATATGCATATGCAGAAATTATATATATATATATATATACAGCAATATGCAGAAATTATGAGCCACTACCAAGTATATAAGTATATATCAAAAAGGGCTTAGAAATTATGAGATACCCTCAAATATATATTTTTATTGTTCCCTAGGACCAGGTGTTTACGAAAAAAATATCAGTGAAGATATCCCATAATTTTAAGGACTTTTTGATAGCGGAGCTCCGCGCGGTCCGATAGCCCGCGCAAGCGGAGCACCATAATTAAGAAAATATGGTAAACCATAGAGCTGAGTTTTCGTCGACCGACACAGGAAGCCCGCGCGTCCGTAATACGTCCGGCGTCCGTGCCCATAAGCGCGAAGTCGCTGACCATTTTAGTGGGCGCCAAAACTTTGACAAAATTTACTAATCTTCACACATCAAAATTCACAATCAATTTCTTACAGTTTACTGACTGACACTTTCTACAAATGTATTTCTAAAATGGACAAAGAGCAAGAAAATAGTCAAGCTAAGCTGCCGGCTAAAAGAGTTTTGACTGAGAAAGAGAAACAAAGACGCGTACGCCGAATTTGCAAAAAGGAAAAGAACTAAGATTCAACGAAGAAAAGCTTCAAAATATTTACACTGACAAGTCCCGTGCCGATGTTTTTAACTAGTCAAAATTAATGTGAAGTCCTGTAGAGCTGTTAAGATTTTCTTTGGTGCTTAAAAGTCATTCAAAGATGGAGATTTTACAAGTTATATTTTCTGGAAGAGTTTATTTGGCGAGTTTGCAAGATGCTGGTAAAAACGGCTGTATTCTTCGGTTTCGTGGATTCTTTGAGGCGTTTTTCAATCATTACTCATCGACTAATCTACTTTTAAAAGTAAAATCGACGGCAACCAAAAGTTCATAAAAAACGTGCATTTGCAGCTATTTTTAAAAAAGAGGTGAAAAGCATAATGAACACGCGATCACGAAGATGACCTCACTCTGTTGATTGATCAATTTTTACGGGCAATTCATAAACACGGAGAGCTTTAGGATCAATGCAGATTTATCAACTATTCAAAACAAAAAATAACTTTTCATACACGATGTATAAAAGTAGAACTGCCAGTTCAGGGAGTGGATGGAAATGCAAATTTAGCACAATGTGTGATCGAGCAACTCGAGCTAGCCATACTACGCCGGCCGTTCTGTTGAACTGTGTAAACTTTTTAGAGGCGCTGAACATGTTTTTTTTTTCACTTTTAAAATTCTGAAAACATGAACAAGCTTATTGTAATCAGAACTGAGGACGAAAATTTCAGTGGAAAAGTGACAGAATAGGACAAGAAACGTGCCGCCGGTATGTTCACTATTTTTGTCGATCTTCCTTTAATTAATTTCTTTTTTACCACCAACATATAAACAGTTTGCAATAATTCCTGCAAACTATTTACTTCTTTTTGTAAGATATTTCTCCATCTCTGAGATCTTTATGTGTTTGTTGTTGTTGTTTTTAATTTGATTTTTGTAATTCTTTGATTTGTTATTGAATTGCAATAAAAAGTTTGTATTCGTCAGTGTACTCAGGTATTTTTTTAAACGAGTTACGCAGTATTCACATTTGATAATTAAAAATGCACAGCCGTATTAGATAGCTAGATTACCATAAGTTAATTATTACACATTTCACCAGAAAAGTGAAGTTTTCGTCGATTTTTATAACATTTTTCAAACCTAAAAGAGCGTAATAAAGCGAGCTAATCGCACGGGGATTTGTTTACAACTCAAAGAGGCCATGTTTGTGCTTTTCTAACTTCTCATTGGAAAATAAATTTTAATTGACAAGTGCGATTTTTACCATGATAACAATATAAAGGAAGCCCGTTGACTGTTACTAACAAAATACGATCGGATATTTTTCGCATATTTCTTGCGTGTGATTAAATGTTGTCGCATCCATAAAGATTTGAAATTTGAATGGATTATTTGATTATTTGATCATGAAAAGAAAAACAGCAAAAAAAACAAAAAAACAACAACAACAACAACAAAAAAAACAAAAACAAACAAAGAGAAAATTATCCCTTCTCTTTTTTTTTTAATTTCTGTTTATGATTAATGAAATGGATTTATTCATTTATTAATTCATTTATTTGTTTGCTTTTTTATATATAGTCATTTTTGATTGATAAATTGATTGATCAACAATTTTGATACATGTAATTGGTAGTGAATGAATGATTGAATGAATGAATGAATGAATAAATGATTGAATGAATAATTAATTTCATTAAATCGGAGCTCCGCTATTAGGTTTACCTAATTTTTATATTATATACTTATATACTTGGCAGTGGCTCATAATTTCTGCATATTGCTGTATATATATATATATATATGTATATATATATATATATATGGTTTCCTACGCCCCTCTCGTGTTTTCTCAACATCCCGCGTGTTTTGATCAGAGTATCAAACACGGACAACTGTTTTTGATTTGTTAATCCTATTAACAATTCCTGCTGTCATTTTTGAATTTATTATCAATGGCGTCAACGGTTGGTCAACTCAGTAATTATGAAAGGGATATGGGCAATTTTGATTACTTTTTGATTAATGAAAACGGCCATTAGTATTTTTAAGCTCAAACAGTTCATGACATTTATATTTATAGCTGGAAAAGGCGTTAGACTCCTGTGAAGCTCAAGCGGTTTGAATTTTTAGCCGAATTCCGAAGTATCTACGTCTTATTGAAAAGCATTACAATTTGTAATTTAATTGCCATTATGAATGTATAAATAAGGACATGTTTAAACATAAAAAATACTGTTATATCTTTTTCATTCACCGAAATGTCAGCAAAATCGCCCATATCCCCTTGGAAATTACCAAGTACGCGATTACCAGTTGACGTCATCGGCTATAACTTCAATTCAAAATGGCGGCGGGAATTATTAATGCTAAGGAGTTTTATACGCTGCTGGTAAAAATCTTGCTTTCTTTGATTTCCTCTGTTAATATATTCAAACTCGTTTTTGACCTATCTAACCTACTTCCGATTTATCTAAATTTAACTGTAATAATGAGTACCTCTGGATGCTTTTCAATGTCTTTAAGCATTCAACAAGCGCTAGCGAAGCGATCACTTTTAAAGTGGTTATAACCCTTTGAATAAAATTTATGTAGTTAATTCTACTCACTGCCAGCTTTCGAATGAAGTATATTTTAAGGGTATTCGACAAAATACGACCAAGTTATTCGATGCGAAAGTTAGCAATTTTTTGTCGTCCGAATGATCGACGGAAATGAAGTTCAGGCAGGTACTTAACATGCGCATTGTGCGATATCCAGTTTACTTTTTTTCCGATTTTCATATATCCGCTTTGCTTAGTTCCGGTTTGCGGTCCATTATCAGAAATTTTCAACTCTCTTCATTACTGTTAGTTTATAGTATGCCAGTTCACTGCTAATCAAGTTGGAGGGTGTGATAACAACTGGTGGGTGAAGGTGTCTTTGTTCCAAATCCCGTTTGCTAATGACCAACGGTCTAAAAAATAATTGGATATATATTTGTATGCTATAATTTCCGAAAATATCACACTATATATAACTTATAGCTAACCTTTCTTCTCGTTTTTGGAGACATCACGTTTGAACTGTTTGTACACACTGCTCCTTGACCTTGTGATAAAACTGACGGCAAAGCCACAACTCCGATGTCGTCTTTTTTAAGGGATTTTAGAGAATACCTTCCCAAGAATTATCTTCTAAAAAATGCTGCGAGCAAACTCTTGTGCTCTTTGTGGGACTCCAAAGCAAACTATTGGAGCCCATCGACGAACACACAAAAACTATCCATTTCTGTCGCCTATCTTTTGCAACCGACCTTGGGTCATTAGCCAACAGGATTTGGAATAAAGTGACACCTTCACCTCCCTGGCTAAAACACCCCTCAACACAGCACTGAAAGGCCATACTATCAACTAATTAACCAACTTTTTTCACTCGAGCGTAGTTCTTCTTTCTAAATACTAGTAATTAGAGTGTTGTAAATTTCAGCTCATGAATCACAAACCGGAACTAAGCAAAGCGGATATATACAAACCGGAAGAAAAGTAAACCGGATATCGCACAATGCGCATGTTAGCTAGGTACCTGCCTGAACGTCATTTCCGTCATTCAGACGACCATGTAAAAATTCAAAAAATTGCTAACTTTCTCATCGAAAAAACTTGGTCGTATTTAATGAAATACCCTTAAGTTATACCTCATTCGAAAGCTGACAGTGAGTAGAATTAACTACATAAATTTCATTCAAAGGGTTATAACCACTTTAAGGTGAATGTAGCGTCGACCGCAAATAGAGCTATTTTTGTTTTCTTTTGTGACGCAGAGGATAAACTAGTCCCCCTTATGATTGAGTTGATCCTGATACGTTCATCTAATATTTCCCTCACTAAAATGAATAAAAAAGGGGATGTACGATCTATTTGTTTAGTTCCTCGTTTCAGTCGGATACTTTTTGAATACTTTTCCATTGTTTTGAACACAACTTTTTGCATCTGTTAGCATCATCATCACTAATCTTAGAATAGGTAGATTTATTTATTGATAAGTTTTTCTGAATTCTGTTTTTTTTACATTGGTTATTTTATTTGTTTATTTGCTTGTTTTATTTACTTCATTTGTCCTATTTTCATAGTGTATGCTTCAGTGATGACACGAGCTCAAGTCCTTCCTTTATACGTCGTTGTACTGCGAATCTCACATTTTCGGTTAATGAAGCTCGTATGACTGTCGTTCAGCCAATCATCGATGATAAGGTAGTCGAAAAAAATTCAAAAATGAGAATCACTCTTGATAGTAGTGATTTAAATGTCAGAGGATCGAAAGAGGCTCTAGTAACTCTTATAGATGATGACAGTAAGTGAATTTATATCTGTCTGTATATTTATATTTACACTCGTTTGCAAGAACGTTGTAGTATACATTTATACATTTATACAAATATCTGATGAGACGCAAAAGACAAAATAAACCGTTTTATAAATGTATACCACAATGTTCTTGCAAACGAGTGTTTATATGTAACCAGTATATATTTTTTCAGATTGTACTAATGTTAGGCAACACGAAAAAAACATAGAAAGGGGGGTCTAGTACTCAAAAAGCGCAAGCTTTAGCTATTTTTGCTGCATCGAGGAAAAACTATTTCTCGCGTATGATATCATATAGGCCAAACACCAGCTTGTCTGATTGACAATGTTAGATTTAATGAATTAATAACTCCAGATTCTAGATTCTACTACTGAAGAAGACTGACTTCCGAATCCCAAATGGGATATAGTGCGATTTCCAACACAGCAACATTTAGATGGATACCGGATTCCATCACATAAGGAGAACAAGGATGCACAGCATTGACGACGTGCGCTCATATACTTTTCTAATTTTTGATGCCAATTGTTTTTTAGTCAACTTTGAGTTTCCACATTCAACTACTCTAGTGCTCAAGGAGGAAAGCAATAGCGAAATCAAAGTCCAAATTATCAAATCGGGTGTCGAAAAAGCTTCGACCGCTAGGTGAGTAGAAAATGATAAATGGAAAAGGCCGAAACAATACAGGCTTTGTATTTAATCGAAAGCCACCTCTTTTTCTGGCACATTTAATATGTCCATGGCTCGAAATAAGGGCAGGTCAAGGACAATGTGCCTCCAAATTTGCCACTTGACCTGGCAAATGAAATGACAAGTTGATCTCCATATTTTTGAGGAAAAAATGATATTGTAGATGTATCAAAAAAATATTATTACAAATTTTGTCCTTTCAAGAAAAGGTAATGACCTTTCAAATATGCATTTGTAAGGTCATCTTGACCTATCTATGTCAGCCTGTACATACATACATACATACATACATACATACATACATACATACATACATACATACATACATACATACATACATACATACACTTTATTTTATCTCGAATTTTGAGTAGCTTACAAGTATGCTAATATCTTCGAGGTTATTTCGAGGTTATTTCGAGGTTATTTCGAGCTTGTTTCAATATATTTAATAATCGACATGTCAACGCAAATAACCCTCCTGCTATTGCCTGAGAAGAGACCAAACACTGACAATATTAATTTGTGGGCTTCAATTAGATTAAAACACCTTGAGCTCTTTATGCTTGTGATCTGTTGGTATTTATAAAATTAACAGTTATTATAATTTCTTATATATGAGTGAATAATTTTAATTATTACTTTAAAAAGTCGTATTATTGTAATTGTAACGAAGTATTATGCACAGGTAAATGATATGTACTCATACTTTACAGTGTTGAGCTGGACTTTGTGACAGCAAGTCCCTCGGATTGCGTCGGACCATTGTCAAAAAACATTTCATTCGCTGCAAATGAAACAAAGAAGAGCGTTACTATTTGCACTGTGGTAAATGACAGCTTGGTTGAGCCTAAAGAAATATTCTATATACGTCTAAAAGGACTTCATGGTGCTTTTGCAATACCTGGCTCTGATCAAATAAGAGTAGAGATCCAAAGCCCTGGTGGTAAGTATTATTTATATACATCTATTCTTAAAAAAGCAGTCCAGTTGAAATACTGATTTAGCGAATAACAAAGTCATTTCCATATATATCAAGTTTTCAGTTTTCTTGTTTTAACTGAATACAAAGCTGCACATATCATATAGTTACATAGTTTATTATAACAATGTGATGAAGTTATTTTGTACATTATGGGTCATCATTTCTTATAAAAAATAGAAATCCTGAGATATGCGAATGACTGCTATTCGCTAAATCAGTATTTCAACTGGACAACCGTTTCAAGAATAGATGTATATATAATATAGAAAAGGTAAACCTGATAGCGGAGCTCCCACATATGTGAATGAAATCAATATAATTATCCTGATAAATTTTAGTAACTGGTGGTAGAACAGCATGCATGCATTGATAGATTGTTGTGTCAAAAAAAAATACATTGCAGCTATTTTAAGCATTTTCAAAAATAAGACCTGAACAACAACATCAACACCAATTTCATTTATTAAGGCCCCTCTCTTATTGTTCTTCACATAAAAATGAGTGCTCCCTAGCACTTTGATACCCTTGGCTTATCAGAACATCAGCAAACGAGGATGACATCTGTAATCTTTATTGCCTACATCAAATGTTAAAAATTTAGCTACAACAAGTTAGACATGTGACTGGAAGATATGAAAAGCAGTCAATATATAATTTATTGGAAAAACCATAACTATGTTGAAACATCCATTGCAAACACGTTTTACTCTGGATGAGAGCATTAATGAAACATAACAATATAAAAACAAAAAATAAATTAGGTTCCTTCTTTTAAAACCATTTGACTCAGTTGGTGAATACATGAATCACTTAGTGCGCCTTCATTTTACTGTTCGTGTCCTTTTCCTTTTGCGTATTTTTTTGTCCTTCTCCTTCATGTCAGTCAAGTTGTATCTCTCGCTAAAGTTTTCTTTTATTGTCTTTTGTCTTTGTTGGCTATGTTACTATCTGTACAGATAAAATTTCTTCTACACTTACGGCTTTCTTTACAGCTTGATTGCTTTTCGTCGCTAAAAGTTCTTCGTGGTTTCTTTTTCACGTCGACTGTGTTTCTTTTTTTCCTCGGTCAAAACTCTTTTAGCCAGCAACTTAACTTGACCATTGTCGTGCTCCTTGTCCATTGTAGCGAATAAGTACTTTTTAGTTTTAAATCTCAGTGAATTTTTTTTATAAAGGTTTCAGTGAACTTAAAAAAATGTGATGTTTTGTGTATGTCTGTGCGTCGAGGACAGCATTTTTCCTAAGTCAGCAAGCGTCCAACATTTATCAAAGTTATGGCGCCAAACCTTCGGCTCAGTAAAATGAAATTCACTAAACACATTTAATTGAAAAGCAAAACAAGCCAAACATGATACAACAAACACAAGATAGCTCTGTTAATTTGTATTTTCAAAACTCTTCACTGATTCGGAACTTCAACTTACACAGTGCAGTTTCATCCGGATATAATAAATGTTTACAAAGCTGAAGAAAATACACATAAAATCAAAAAGAATATATAAATAAATAAATATAAATCCTAATCTGTAGAAACACGAAAACTATAGTTTCAATAACCATTTATTAAAAAGATCCATGAGCGACGCAACTTCGGCGCAAATTGAGGTCTACGTAAACATACATAAAATAAATATTTTTTTTTTACTTTTTTTCCGTGTTAGTGCAGAAATAACAAGTTCATCGTCTGAGAAGAAATTTTTTTAGATGTATTTTTATGCGTAAAAAAGGCAAATTCAGTCACGTGCGTATTCGAGATCATGCTGGAAAAGTTTTGAAAAAAAGGAAAGGAAAAAGTAAAGGGAAAAATATAGAAAATGAAAAAAGCAAGAACGAATCAGAGAAGAGAGCGGAAAAGAAAATGAGAAAAGGGAAACTAATCTGTAATTTATGTCGCTTCAGGAGACAAGATAAGGTAGGGCGGTTCGGAAACGAACGTATCGTGGCCTTCATATGTCTAAATGCTCAGCCGGACACACTACTTCGGACCTAGGAAGGAGAAATGTATGAGAATATAAGCAGGGTTACCTGAATTCACCTAACTTAAATGTTTCAAAAACGTCCAAGTAAAATAGGACTAAAAAGGACTAAAAACAATTGCGAACAAAAGTTTCTTGTTGTATATTTTAATTTATTATATACTTGAGAAACCATTAAAAGTGTGCACCATAAATGAATACCACTAAATAGTTCTATTTTATGCTAATTATATTGTTTTCTTTTGTTTAATTAGTGATATTTACTACTAAAAAGTGACAATTGTTGCAGACTTTTAGAGTTTGCACCCTACTATGTGGATGGATTAACTGGTTTTTTTTTCTCTAGCAAATGTCACATGTTTACCGACCTCGACTAAAGTGAAGGAGAACGAACCAAGAGTAACCATCACCATCAATCGTGCTGGAGATGTAGTAAACGCAAAAGACGAAATATGGTAAAAAATATATATATCTTTTGCCGTTAAAATTTATTTTTAGTTTAATGATTCACTTGGACGAGTAGTCAGGCAAATGATAAATCATTAAATAGGTAAGTAAGTAAGTAAATAAGCAAGTAAGCTAGAAAGTAAGCAAGCAAATAAGCAGGTAATTACGTAAGTAAGTAAATAAATAAGTAAGTAAGTAAGTAAGTAAATAAGTAATTATGTGAGTAAGTAAGTTTGTAAGAAGTTAAAAAGTAAGTAAGTAAGTAAGTAAGTTAATACGTAAGTAAGAACTAGTCTTGTCGGCTTTACAGTCAACATTCTCAGACTTATTTATACAAAAGCCCCCTAAGGATACGTGTAGTTACTGGCCATGAACTTTGAAAATGTAGCTAAAAGTCACCTTTTTCTACAAATTAGAATATATTTATATAGCATTTGTTGCACGGGTAGAAGAGCAAACTAGAAATCATTGACGTGTATACACTCGTTTGCAAAAAGTTGTAGTGTTCGTTTATACAAATAGCTGATATATCTTTTCGGTATATTTAATGGTATGCAAAACAGAAAACTCAGAAAACTTATTCATTGTTTGCGTTTCTCATCATGGCATTCTGAGGGGAGGGAATCCCATGTATTAGAGAACGAGGAAACTCGCCGTGGGGTCACATTCAAAGATCTGGTATCTTTTTCAGACAACAAGTTGGTTATTCACGGATATTCAAAAACAAGATCTCGATTTTACGACCACCATATCCAACTGTTCGTAACTTTTAAGGGTAAAATAATGTAATGCCACGCCCTTCTGAATAGAACTTTGAGACTTTAAAGGTCATTTTCAATAATTCCGACTAGTATCCACGCCCTATTCTGATCAGATTTCCACCCCTTCCCCGGTTTTTTTTAGATCTGATTGTACTTGTGCTTTTATTTTCAAGGTGTAACGCAACAAACGGCACCGCTCACTACCCAAGTGATTACACAATACGTTCTGAACAAATAAGGTTCAAGCAAAACTTCCAAAAATCGACATTGAATATTCCAATAATTAATGACATCTTTGCTGAATCTGATGAGACTTTTAAAGTAACTTGCGATACAACAGATCCGAGTTTGCATCTGTTTCCTTCATGTAAAGATATAGAATTCACAATCATAAACGACGATGGTAAGTTAAAATACACAATTTCCTCCAGGATTATTCAATTCAAATGCAATGGAATGAAATAAAATGAAATAATGGCGATTATGACTATGATGATGATGGTGATAATTAACTTTATTTGTGTCTCAATACCTTAGCATTGCACATGTGCTTTACTAATCGGGGAGACTAAATGCAAAGGAATAGGATAGAATGGAATATAATGAAATACTAGTGTTCTGAGCATCTGAGAAGCCGTTTTTCACATTTCATTTATATAAACAATTATGTCATCATAAGCAGGCAAACAAGTCAACTCATAAACTGTTGAAATTGGAAAAAAAATCAGACATAGCAGGCCTGAGAATCCTGAAAGCATTCTTTATTAGTTTACTTATTTAACTGCTTTCTAATTTCTTTATAAAGGCTCAAAGTATCCTTGTATCTCAAAGTAATCTCATTAGCGAAATTGCGTAATTATATTTGCAGTTTGCGTTTCCTTCTGCCCTGGACTAGCTACTAATGTAAAAGAAGGTGACGGTCCCTACAATGTACAAATTTGCCGTGAGGGTGACATCCCAGAATCGTTCATTGTTAGGTAAGTTAATTAAAGGGACCCACACACTCTGAATAACCCGAAGTTATATTAAGTAATCGATCATGCTGAATTCAAAAAAATATCCAAATCTTGAAAAAAACTCTCAACCGAAATAAGCGATTTTTATTTTCAAAGAAAATTTTGTGTTGGGTTCCCTGTGGTAGTGATGAGGTCATCTCCTGGTAGCGTCTTAGATTCAATCAACAACAAATCCAAATGCTTGTTCAATTATGGGCCTGAAAATACACGAAAAATGGCTTTACCCTTCCTATTTGAGTTTGAATTTTCAGATGAAGTACAAAGAGACATTTCAGATTGTACTCATCTGCTAGATTTCCAATAAGTTATTCATTACACATTTCACCAGAAAAGTGAAGTTTTGTCGATTTTTAGAACATTTTTTCAAATCTAAAAGAGCGTGATAAAACGAGAAGCGCGTGGAGATTTGGTTACATCTCAAAGAAGCCATTTTAGTGCTTTTCTAACTTCTCATTGGACAATCAATTTTAATTGACAAGTGCGATCTTTACCATGATATCTGCACGACAATTGATACTGTTACTTACAAAACACGGTCGGATATTTTTCGCATTTTTGTGCATATGTTTTGCGTTTAAAAATATGTTGTCGCATGCATAAAGATTTGAATATTTCTATGCATTATTTGATTATTTGATCATGAAAAGAAAATAACAAAGCAAAAAAAAAAAAAAAAAAGAGAAAATTATCCCTCATTTTCTCATTTTTTTGGCTATGATTTTTTTTCTTTCCATGATTATTTAAATGAGTTTATTCATTCGTTAATTCATTCATTTGTTTGCTTTCCTTACCTATAGTCATTTTTGATTGATTGATTGATCAACAATTTTGATAACTGGTAATGAATGAATAAATGAAGGAATGAATGAATGATTAAATGAAAAATTAATTTCATTCTGAATCGGAGCTCCGCTATTAGAACACACACAAACTTTTCTTCGAACATAAAAATCGCTTTGTTTCGGTTGGGAAAACTTCTTTTCAAGATTTGGTTATTTTTTTCAATTCTGAATTCAGCAGATTACTAATTCTAACTTCTGGTGTAGGGTCCCTACAAACAGACATGCAGGCAGGCACGCCGGCAGATACAAAAACTTACACACAAACATTTTGCTAAACAAGTCATTGAATGGAAATATATATCAGTTGCTATTATATTTTTTCAGGTTGTGTTGGAAATCTGACGTAAATACATTACCTGGAGCTATCGATTACCCGTCAGTGCAAGCGGGCTGTGAAAACATTACCTTTACAGCAGGCGTCGGAAGAAAGAGTCATCTTATCAATATTGCTGATGATAAGTGGGGCGAAAAGCAGTATAAGAGTTTCCAGGTTCAAATGAGTACAACAGGCTCACAAGTAAACATTAGCGGCAGTTCATCATACCTTGTTTTTGTTCTCGACGATGACAGTGAGTAAAATCATGCAAGTTTAGAGTAAGCCAAGTGCTAATGTGTACACAATATTACAGATCCCTTGCATGTGACGTCAAAGCAGCTCCATCTGATGGACAAAACAAAATATTTTTTCCTCTCTTGGAAGCTACAATTCATTGTTTTGTCATCTTTCCAACGATCTGCAAGGATTCTATAGTATATATTAATTCTAATGCGTGCACTCTGATCGGTCAAAAACCTTTATTTTGAGATAAACCACACTTTTTCGAGGGAATGACCTCGGATAGTATTTAATAATTGTGTTAGTGTAGGCCCATTTTCGAAGATGGACTTGCGTCCTGAGTAAAATTTGTTTTACTTTAGACAGCTTTTGCATGACCACCCCATCGTTGAAATTCAGCGAAGAGAATCTCAGATACGTCAATGTGACAGTTACTCGATCAGGAGCAATAACGACAACAAGTGCTTCTGTCAGGTATATAATGCATATTATTTTGTATTAGTCATTCTCGAAACTAGCATGTGCTCTATGGACTGGGTACTAATGTCTTGCTTACATAGAAATGTGTTTGAATCTACATATAAACATAATATGAATTAGCACACTAGAACATGTAAGACCGTAAAGTTTTATAGCTTTGTAATAAACACTATCTTATTGGCAACTAATCTTAGAATAGAAAAATTGCAAAGAAATGTACCGCACATACCTGACATTGTCATTTTAGCCGCGGTATTCAAATGTCTACCAATTGAAAAGCTTTTATCAAATTGCAATAAAACTTGACAGCCTTACATATTTTCATGTGTCTTTTAAGGTATTTAATGTCGATTCGTTTAAAGCAAAAAACTAATTTATATTAATTTAATAATTATTTTGAACCTTTCATAAGAATGCCTTACATCGTATCGGAAAAAGCAGTATATAAGGCAGTTCCATCTCAGTCATTATAGCTCTAAAGACATCTGTCAGAGCTTCAATGCATAAAAAAACGTTTCAGAGCGCATTTGTTTTTTAGAGAACAATCACTTAGATTTCCTTGGGGTCAATTCCATAACACCAATTCTATTATCATTATTACTATTCTATTAGAAACTTATAGCTCTTCTAAAATATTCTGTAATATCAGTCAGATTGCATTGATCACTTTTGTTTTATCTTCCAGCCTTAAAAGTATACAAGGAAGTGCTGTCCAGGGCCAAGACTACAATTATCAAAACACTGTTCTAGATTTTGCTAAAAATGAAACAGAAAAAACAATATCGATAGAAATCATTGATGACAAGTTGGTTGAAGAAGATGAAGAATTTAGTTTGTTGCTGGAAGGCGAAGGTGGCAGTACCATAATCTCAGAATGTAAAAACAAAACTACCGTGACGATTGTCAGCAACGACGGTAAGAAGGCAAAGCAATTTTAAGCTCTTTTATTGCTTAGGAGTTAGTTCCTCTATAAAATTTTTGATATTTTTCTGCATGAATATTGAGATGAGCATAATCGTTTGAAAGCAACAAGGCGCCTGATTAATTATGTCTATTTTGACCAATTTCAAACAAGATCGCGATCAAAGAATTTTTTGGAAACAAAATATTTATGAAAAACAAAATTGAGAAAAGTTTCTAAAATGAAATTAAAGTGTTTATTTTATTTAAAAGATGGGAGAATTTGGATATTTTTTTACGATATTTTAACAAAAAATTAACCCTATTTGCCATTAGCGTGTTTTTTAGTTTTTTTTCTCCATGAAATGCGTGCCACTAATTCGTTTCGTTGCCTATAATTCAGCAACGTAAGTCATGAAACTTGGTGCTATAGTATAGCTTGACTAACTGCGTATGTTAAAAATAAAACGTATAACCAATGGCATCATATGACGTCACTATGACTTCATAACTGAGATGGTTAGCTAGTTTTTATGAAATGAATTTCCCGCTGGAGATTTTTTACTGAAAGTGATACGAGATGCATATTCCAAATATAAGCACCGATTCGATCTCTGGCAATAGCAGAAAGCCACTATTTCAGTAACGGTTATTGTTGTCGTCTGGTTTGCACGTTAACGCAATGAAGTATCGCTATTATTTATTTTGTTTTTTCTATTTTATAGTCAGTATATCTTGCACGTCCAGTTCCTACAACGTTAACGAAGATAGCAGTCCTGTGACAATAGTGTTCACACGGATTGGAGCGCTACAGTACAGTCATACGTTAAGGTATAACTATTTTTGCTTTGGAAACATTACCTATTTTGAATTAAGAAATAATTTGTTGTTGTTGATCAAATGAGATCATTCTCATGCAGTTGTTTCAGCAATTAGTAATTATCAACGATTTTCAGTGAAATGAATTTCAGTGAACAGAATTCGGTCAAAATCAAAACATGGATGTGTTCTTCGTTTGCATATTCACCGTAAACTATTTTTAATGGTTGTTAATTTTATATTTTAGAATCCAAACAGTTAATGGTACTGGTAAAGCAAATAAAGACTTTGTTCCTTTCGATAAAATTCTCACATATTATCCAAATCAAACTAGTCTTACTTATCTTGTCATGTTTATCAAGGATGTTATATTGGAACCTGACAAGAGTTTTCATATTGAGGTGACGTCAACTGACAAGAGGGTCAATATCGATTGTCCCCGTATTAACTTCAACATCTTAAACGACGACAGTAAGTTACAAACAGAACGTACTGTATACAAGTATGTGTTTCATTGCCATTGTAATAGCAGGTTTAAAATATGCTTTTTATGCATGCTTTTTAATAGGAGGCAGCATGGCCGCGTGATCAGAGCGTTGGTCTAGCAATTCCGGCCGTCCCAGCTAGTTCGATTCCCGATCTGGCCACAGAATTTGTATTTGTCTGGGTCACAATTTTGTCAAAATATAATTTCTCGGCCATGCTTTGTACAAAGCCAACTGGTTTGTCTCCTTGCCAGTTGGGATTTTTAACAATGCTACATTTTAATTGATTAGTATTCAGTTTCTGATTTGTTTTTCCAATTAGCTAAGCAGCTAAATACATCGAGATGTTTTCTTTTTTTTAATTCTATTTGATGTTCAATGCAGTATGTACTAACCATTTACCACAAACCTACTTCTCTCGCATGTGTTATATTGGTAAATGAAATTTGAGTTTGTATTATTTGCTTTGTTCCAGCCATCTTGCATTGTATGAGCACAAATGTAAGCATAACCGATGAAATGAAGTTAGCAAACTTTACGGTTAAAAGAGAAGGAAACTTGAAGAAACGAGCTACACTTTGGTAAGTAATTAAAAATGCCTTAATTTAAACATACACATATTACATAATTCAGGAAAACCAAACTTTGAACAAGCGGTAGAGAAAAATGGTAAAATAATTTCATCTAAGGGAACATACACTTCAGACATGTCTCTACAATTGAGTTAAAACATTTAGTTAATTTATATTTTTTACATGATACATTACTATTAGTTAAATAAATCGGCATTAGACTTCATTAGTTCGACGTCTAAGCAGGAACTAAGACACACAATGTGTCTAGTGCATCATTATCTAATTTTCAAAACTTCTTAAGCCTGTGTGTACGATGGTACTGCACTGAACAAAGGACCGGATCGATCATTATCAAATAACGGTCTAGATGGTAATAGATTATTCTAACGAAATAGTAACTAATTACCTTGTAGGTACACTACCGTAGATGGTACAGCACATGACAAAGATGACTATCAACCAGTCAACAAGAAGAATATTACATTTGAACCTGGTCAAGAATCTATAACTGAGAGTGTTGACATTGTTGTTGATAATTTCTATGAAGGAACAGAATATTTTACTGTTAAAGTTGGGTCAGACGATCCTAATATCATTGTGCCAAAAACTTGCGCCAGGATACACATCATGGATAAAAAACGAAACGGTACAGAGTTTGATTAAGTTATTTATAATAAAGTAAAACAAGTCATCACCTGTTTGTAGCTAAAAAAATGCTTAGCGGATCCTCATTCTACCAGAATTACAACGTCATTTCCGAGGTTGTATTAGCCAGAGCCGATTATTGCTACTTAGTTTACAAATAATAAAAATAATAATAATAATAATAATAACAATAATAATAATAATAATAATAATAATAATAATAATAATAATAATAATAATAATAATAATAATAATAATAATAATAATAACAATAATAACATTGTAGCTGCTTGTAAAGTACTAGCAGGGAAAGAATATATGGAAAGGCATAATAAGGTAGCAGCAGCAATTCATTGGAGTTTATGCAAGAAACATCAAATAATGTGTGATGCTGATAACTGGTGGAACCATCAACCAGAGAAAGTGATTGAAAATGAAAATGTAAAGATATTATGGGACTTCAACGTATATACAGACAAGAAGATTGAAGCGAGACGACCAGACATAGTAGTGATTGACAAGAAAGAGAAGAGTGTTCAACTGATTGACATTGCTGTACCGAAAGATTCCAGAATTGATGAGAAGGAAGCCGAGAAGATAGACAAGTATCAAGAATTACAAATCGAACTTGAAAGACTGTGGAATATGAAGACTAAGATTGTGCCAATAGTTATCGGAGCACTAGGAGCAATATCAAAACAATTTAAAAATCACATAGACAGACTTGAACTTAATAACATCAACTTACTCGAAATACAAAAATCTGTAATTTTAGGAACTGCATCAATCTTACGTAAAGTACCTCAACTCTCAGGTGGAGGTTGAATACCTGAGTTGAATATTGTAAACCAGCAAATAGTCAATGAAATGTATATTTATTCTTGCTGAGAAATAAATAAAATAATAATAATAATAATAATAATAATTTAATTCTTAAAAACGCATTTAAAAATCTGAATGCTTTTTACAAATGTGGAAAAAATACTAAATAATAAAACAACAAAAGCAAAATTATAACTGAAATTAAGTATTATATAATAAAAATATAAATTAATAGCAAAAGATAAATATATATATATATATATATATATATATATATATATATATATATATATATATATATATATATATATATATATAGTCAGAATCAACATAAAAATATTTGTTAAAACAGTGTCTATTAATTATTGAACAAAAACGTTTTTAGTCTTTTTTTGAAAATTTCTATTGTCTCATAAGATTATATATTAAGCGCTAAATTGTTCCAAAGCTTGGGGGCGCAAGCAGCAAAAGCCCTCTCTCCAAACTTTATTGTCTTTGTAGAAGGTGTTTTCAATAACTGTTTGTTGTTCGATATGAGGTTTCGATTCTGTTTGTAGGGCTTTAGGAGGCTGGTTAGGTATTCAGGGGCCAGACCATGTAGAGCTTTATATGTTAGCAGCAAAACCTTGAACTTTATACGACATGGAACAGTAAGCCAGTGTAATTTCTTAAGTATAGGTGAAATGTGATCTCTTCTACTTGTTAAGGTAACAAGCCTGACAGCAGAGTTTTGTATTCTCTGCAGACGATCAAGTTCTTTGGAAGGTAATCCATACGTGAAGTTATGAAAGCATGGACTAGCCGCTCAGTTGTAGTATTGTCCAAATACCTTCGGATCTTACTGATGTTACGTAAGGCCAAGAAAGAGTTGCTACAGATGTTACTTATATGGGACTTAAAATTGAGATGATTGTCAAATAGAACACCCAGATTCGTGGCACTTCGTTTGGTATAAAGAGAGGCACTACCAATTGAAATTGAGGGATGGTCAGGTTGTTGTCGAGCGAAGCTGGAAAAGATATGTACGACTTCAGTCTTTCATGACCAGATCATTGTAGGTGGACCATAATTTAATGTCCTTAGCGCAGGCCTCTAACGTTTTGATGGAAGTTGTTTTATTACCAGCATTCATTATGTCATAGATCTGAGTGTCATCAGCATAAAACATTGCTTCGATTCCGTGTGATTTGATGAGATCCTCAATTGGGCTCACGTAAAGTGAGAATAACAAAGGTCCCAGCACAGATCCTTGAGGTACTCCCCTTTGTACGTCACTTGTTTTTGACTCAACATTGCTAACACTGACATATTGAGTACGCTGATCTAAATATGAACAAATCCAAGCTTGTACTATACCTTGTAGGCCATAGCGTATTCTCAATCAATCAAGCAGAAGACGATGGTTAACAGTATCAAAGGCTGCGGAATAATCAAGTAGTACAAGTAGAATTTCCCTACCAGAGTCAAGGGCTAGGAGAACTCGCAGTGACGCTGTTTCCACACTGTGGTGACGACGGTAAGCAGATTGTAGTGGAGATAGAAGTTTGTTTTCCTGTAGGTAGTCATTAAGTATCATAGCAACGACTCTTTCAATTGTCTTAGACAAAAAGGAAAGGTTGGATAATGGTCGATAATTACTCAGCTGTTCTTTGTCCAAGGACGTCTTCTTCAAGCAAGGGATAACACGAGCAGCCTTGAGTAAATAGGGTACTTGGCCAGTTGACAGTGACATATTGATAATAGTTGCAATACATGGAGAAAGAATATCAACACAAGATTTCAACAAGTGTGTAGGGATAGGATCCAAAGGACAAGACTCAGAAGGCGATTTGAGTAAGATACTTTTCACTGTGTCAAGGCTCACTGATGGAAATCTGGAAAGGCAGCATAGTACAGGCGTATTCCTGTGTTGATGAGTAGGCACACTGGGTGGAGACACAGAACTCAAGACTAAATCAATCTTGTTGTTGAAGAAGTCCAAAAAAAGACTGAGCTAGATTATTGCCATTTCCACTAGATGGTAGAGGACGATTATGTTTTCCATTTACCAGCTTGTCAACTTCAGCAAATAGTTATCGATCATTGCAATTATTAAACTTGTTCTTGTGGTGATTTGCTTTAAGTTGATTTAGCATTGCTTGATACTTATCACATTGTTCCTTGAAAATGTGTTTTTCCACTTCAAGGCCAGTCGATCTCCACTTCCTTTCTCTACGTCGTTTCTCCTTCTTCTCAACACGTAGATCGTCAGTGTACCATGGAGAGTGAGGTCGCAGAGTAACCATCCTAGTTATTACTGGAGCATGTTTATCCATTACAGATGTTAGATCAGTATTGTACTGGTCAACCAACCCATATAGTGTAGAGTTAGGAGCTGTAATTATAGACAGTTTAGAGATGTCATCAGTTAACAATGTTATGTCAATATCCCGAAGTTTGCGACTTGAGACCCTTGCTCGAGTTGGGCGCGGTCGAGGTACAAATCCAATGCCTTTAGTTTTTGCAATTCTTCCACAGTCAGGGACGACCGAGCCGCCTACCTACCCCCTACACCCTCACCTCCCCAATTTTCTGGAATTCATTGATAATAATTTTTAAATGTTTGGAGATAAATGATAGAGGTGGGGAGAGTAGATAAGAAATCGAGCTTACCTTACCCCCAAATTTAAAAACTGTTCCGTCGTCCCTGACAATACTATTCTAAAATGGACGAGGGAATAATCTTCTATAGAAATAAGGAGAAAACCCCTCATTAATGCACACTGGATGTCCTTGAGACATCATTGATTCACGTCGATTGTTAGAATTTCTTTGTACCTTTGAAATGGCGGTCTAAGAGAAGGCCTTCGCAGATATTTTTTCTAAAGGCAATGAATAATAGAAATAATAAGAGTTTTTCTGTTGTTATTTACAGATCATGATAAGCTCGGCCGTATAAGCCAAAAACAAGCTCAGGGTAAGCAACACAGTTTAAAACCACCACAGCCACATTAGGAAAAATCCTTGCCGTTTACATTTGATATATTTGTGCCCCGTTGTCTCATTATTGATATATTAAGAGTAATTCTTAGGACTAAAAAAGCAATATTCTTTAAGAATAATTCTTTGGATAAAAAAAAAAATAATTTGATAACGGGGAATTTATTTTAATTTCTTCAGTGATGTGCCAAGGGGACGCTCTATCTTACGTGTCCCTTCCATTACCGCCATTTGCTAGAAAATGTATATTTTATAAATAGACCTTACCCGCATTTGCTTGACTGACTACCAAACAACCTATCCACAACGAGTCTGGAGTGTATAAATCCATACATTCTCTGCATTTTAAACACACCAGCCTCGAAGAAAATTTATTGTTTTGTTGAAAATCAAGCGAATGCAGGGAGGGTCTATTGTTTGTGATGCGGAAAGCTCTCTTTTGTACATGTACCACATCCCTACATTTATGGCTTATGATGCACAAGTAGGGGATGATTAGACCTTAAAATTGTCTCTTGACTTGTGAATGTGGCTAAGAAGATGCAATAGCAACCTCATCTGTTGCGCATTCATATTAATAAATTGATTCCCTGCGCATCAATACTGCGTAAGATTCAGCGCGCGCTCTCATTACCGTTGTTCAAATTACTGATATTTTTCCTTCATTTTTTCCTTCTAAGTCTTATCTGTATTCGATTGAAAAGCAATTGAGTTTGCTTTTTTGTATTTTGAAGTCAATTTGCTACAAAAAGAGCAAATATTCAACAATTTACGGTGTAAACGAATAATTATTAGAGCCCAGTCCCCGCACGGTATGGCCAGATTTTTCTTTGCCGCCAGATATCTCGAAAACAAAGTCGGTGACCCCTATTTTTTTCTCTCGTGAAATGAAGCCTCTACTAAGACTACAACATTTAAGAAACACAAAAAAATGACATTACCTGGAACGAAGACCAGTACACTTTTGTAAAAAAATCAACCCCTACCTTGGAACGAATTCCGCGACATCGCTTAACTTAAGGTAATTCCGTAGAAATAAAACTGCCCGATGAAATTTTTTTATACTCGTTCAAACAAACAATTTTGAGAAACGCTTTCAGAAAATACAATAAAAAAGGGGGGTCACCGACTTCTTTGTTAGTGCAATATGACGTCAAAGTTCATGCATTGTAATGACTTGAGAACGTAAAAAAAAAAGCTAAAAAATCGAAGAGAAACGGAACAAAAACACAGTAATTTCTTTTTTAAGAGCAAAATTCGTGCTTTGTTCAAATGTCTGCACTTTATTTTATTAAAAGAATATGAACAGATGTATAAAAAATATGCGATCTTGAAGAAATTGACGAAATACCAACGTGCGCACAAGCTGCTAATTCATTCGAAAAAGTCCTAAGCGGAAAGTATTTTGGAAATTACTCAAAAGCTAGCCCGATGACCTATGTTCAATTTTAGATATATTTGATGTTATGTTATAAAAAATAATTTTATCAAATAAAAAACATAGGTCACCGTGCTAGTTTGCGAAATATTGCAAAAAATATCGTCGTTTTAATGTCAAAAAACAGGTTTTCCGAGAGAGGACTGGGTCGAGTTTCAAAATTATCGCGTTTTATCGCTCGAAAATGCCGCAATTCCTCGAATTTTTTATTCAAAGTAATTTACAGACATAATTTGACTAGCTTACATGATCAAAGTCCTGAAACCAAAAAACTTGAAACATGCGCAGAACTATGCGCAGTGCAAAACTACGGAATTACCTTAAAAGTATTTTTATTTGTAAAAAAGACATAAACAATCCTATTATCTCTTGGAAATTGAAAACAACAGTTTATTAATTTTCTTTGCAAATTTTAGAAAGAGTTGATTTCTTCTTTACAACATTTTTATGACTTTGAAAATTGCAGTTTTTAAATACGCGCGTTTTTTTTATCAAAATACCCTATTTTCTACGCCTTGTATCTCAAAAACAAACACAGTGACCCCAAATTGTTATTACATTTCTGAAGTCCTCATATAATGAAATATCTTTGTACAAAGTTTTATACAAATGACATTAGAAGTTTATTTACCCAGGAACGTCCTTAACTGTTAAATGAATTAAACACTATAATCATTTTTGACAGCTTCCACAATCGATGCCATCAAGTGTACTATTTTTTTAATTATATTTTATCTAATACTAAATCTTGTTTTGTTTGCCTAGAAATTATTAACAAGAAAAAGTCAATCGTGACTTTACTGGTCGTTGGAATCGTTTTGGTTGGCATAGTGATGATAGCAATATTGATGATTTGCCTATGCGTTGCTCGATAAATACGGTAAGTTTGTTCACATGACTATTCCACAATTCCATCAATCACAGCAAATCGATTTTGATAGAAATCGCTAGTATAATTAGAGATATTTACCTTTTACATGTTACGGTGCAAATTCATACCAATTGATCAGTTTGTTTAATCAGTTTATTTGGCTATTTTTTAACTGCCTAGCTTCTATTTTTTTAGCATCGTAACCTTGACTATATTGATCAAATGATTTGGTTTTCTTGTCAACTAAAAAATACCTGGCTTTTGCGTTATAGTTTCTGATGTCATTTATTTGTGAGTTGTCATCTATAAAATCTAATTAATTGAAGTATGTTTTTTGTCCCTGGTCATGTACATCTATTTCTCCGCTTTGAGTCGTGCAACTCATTACGCTTTTGTCCGTGCTTAGCAACCTCCCGCGTGCATCCATAACTCGATGGATGCACGCCACTTATGATCCATTCCGTAACGAGTCAACTCATAGATACATCTGATGATATTATTTCCGCATACAAATAGCCGATCGGCATTATGACGTCATTTTACTACCACTACCAGCATTCTATGCGGATTTTCTTTCATACATGTATTCAAATTCTTAACCGCTTTGGGGATTAACACAACAATTTGTGCTAATTGCGATGCAAAAGAAAGTGAGCAATGAATTCTGGTAGTTGTAGTATGTGACGACATAATGCAAATCGCCTATTGCATACATCTCTACTTTCTGACTGGTGTATTTGTTTCTTTATATCATTTCAGGAAGGTGTTGATTTGAGTGGACCGTCTGACAGCCATCGTATACCCAGTCACTTTGTTTTCAAATGCATTATAATACGTTTTTGATGGCCTAAATTAGCTGTTGGACGGAGCAATTTTGAGTCTGTTTAATGTTTGTTTAAGTTCTCAAGACTATATTTTTGCTTGTCCAATAATTTTAGCACATTAACTTCATACATTTTTTAAGGGCTTAAATATCAACTTCAGCGTCCTTTATAATACTTTAATAAAATACAATGGGAATAGATTTTTGTATGGTGCATCAACAAGTTCCTTAATATAAACACCATTTTGCTGCTGATAAGACCATTGAGCATGATTTCTTGTGTAGCACAACAGCTAAACGTTACGCCACAAAATAGCGCACATTTATACTCTGCGTCCTCATCGGTACCAAATTGCATATATGGCCTAGAACACCAATTACATTAGTTATCAATACATTCAAAAAAGCTGAACATAAAAAAGATCAAACTGTTTCTTCATGTTATCGAAAGCCAAAATTCTAAGCTATTGAAGTTAAAATTTGATTTCTCGCCAAAATGTATATCATAATGGCGTAAAATCAAATGTTCGAAAGAAAAAAGGTAATCTTCCGGTAATCAGCATATAGAGAATTTGTCTGCGCATGTCGTAAGTTAATGTAGAAGCCGCTTTAATCACGCGAAAGAAAAATACCTTCTAAATCCCCTTTAATCCCAATTCACAAAAGCGATACTTCAGGTGACGAAAGTCTCTGTTCCCACCAAACAGTGATTGGCCGTTATTTCCGTACGGCTTATTATAGTTCTTGTTGGACATTAGCATAACAATTTGTTTGTTTATAACCATGAAGTATCTGCAAGATTCTGCAATATGGCCGCTTTCACAACGAGACTAGGTCATCTTTGACTGCCGATCAAAGATTTTGGCCAAAACTCTATTGAAAACCAAAAGTATAATACTAATCTAAGATTATTGAAGAAAGCATACCAAGGAAAAACTTAGCGGCGCATACATTTAAGCTCGACTTTTCTTCAAATTTATGCGAAAAAATTGACCATAGAGTAAGATTGACAAATCTTCTCCGTGCTTGAGTTAAAGTTTATATTTAGCGAAGATAGAATTATATCAACAAAATCCCGACCAGAAAATTACAAAATTTGGTGGTTCATCTGTGTTTTCCCAATTACTTGGATTAATCAAGATCATTCTAACCTAATTTCAGGTTCGGAATTCAAATCAGTCGAAATTACTTGAGAGGAGAAACACAACCATGGCGTCAATAAATATCGCAATATCACGTTTTGGCCAATCTTTCTTAAAAAAATAACAATGCTGTGATGTAGAATGTGGTTTGACGACTCGCATCAGTTATATTTAGCTTCGGCGCAGCCCCTCAAACATATCGCTTATGAAGAAGGAAAGTTGACCAAAACTTGCAAAATTTGCAAATAATCTGCTCATCACCCCACAAAATCGATCCTCAATAAGAAATCATTTTGTACCACACAAATCTCATGACCTTTGAGTCTTAATCTTTGGAAAAATTTTTCTGCAACTTCTTTTATTATGGCAGCAGTCCTCACACGAATGCAGTAGGTTTGTGTTTTTCTTCTTCGTTTTGCGGACTTTTGCCCAAAAATATTTTGAGATCAAAAGCCTCCACATTTACTTGACTTAGTCACAGCACCTAACAAAGTGATAGACCTTAAGTATCCATTTATATTTTCCTTAATTGAAGATCCCTAAGATTGCGATTGGAACTCAAAAGTCGTAGAAAAAAATGTAAACATGACCGCGGGCTAAAATTTTCTGACATGCGCAGACAAATTCTCTATATGCTCCGGTAATCACATCATAAATGCATAGGTTTGCTCATTTTTAACTCGTGGAAATTTGCGAAGCAAATTCCACGAGTTTTTCGAGTGATACGGGCTTTGAAATCGGCAAGTACTTCATGTATGGAGCGATTATAAAAAAACTATGCATAGAAACAAATGTAGAAAGAGGAGATATAAAAGGAAAAAAGAGGAAATATAAAAGAGGAGAACATGAATAATATCATCATGAATAAAGTGAATGAAAAAGTCCATAATAATAAATGTTTATTTGATATCAACCTCGAATGACAATATGAAATACATGTAAGGACAGTATTATCAAGGATTACATGAAGTACATAGCCAAATTCACCATTCGATATATACCGTAAACTTCCGGTTACTCGTCTTAAAACATATGTAAAAACACTTCCGGTCGTGAAGCCGCTGAGTCCAGTAAACATGCGAAATATTGATTTAAAAAAAAACAACGCAGTCACTGCTCCAATGAACTGTTTTATTCGTTGAACATGACTTTTCCGTTAAATTGATATCAATGATCATCAAAATAATAATAATATGGTACTGAGGGATAAACGAGCTGATAACTCTTGTAGTGTTCAAAATAAATCGATTACAAAAGTGCATGGCTCCAAATTAAAATACGTATTTTTGAGCTCGATCATTATGGTCAGCGGTGCTGCGTCCCTTGATTTCAAGTCGGCCATGCGGCCGCCATGGCAGCTTGGCGTTGGTGACCAGTGAATATGAAGACGTCTTATAGCAAGAAATACCGTTTTAAATGCTTTGAAATTTTTCTGAATATAACTAGGAATATTTTATTGATATATTCTGCGTGAAGGTAGAGGAGGATGGAATACAAAAATTGGATTCTTGGCCATCATTGCCGCTACAGTTTTTTTAGATTGCAAAGGTGAGTACATCGTAAAATACAAGCTTTCCCACAACTTTATACGCTTTTTAATCTTCATCATTGCACTTTAAAATATTTTTTTACGGCTCTTACGAATTGAATTCGATTGTTATTTGTAATAGGTAAAGCATTTAATGATTTAACAGAAAAAAAAGACGTAAAACAATATTTAAAGTTGATATTTATATTCCTGCTCGATTGATCATTATGTTATGGAACACCAATGTACAATTTTTTTTCCTATTTACAACAGTCAATTTTCAAATTTATCTGTTTCTTAATTACTCATATTTACATTGTCGTATATACATATTATTTACAAGCTTTCATTGTTAATCAAATCTTGACAAAAATATTTATTATTCTGGACTTTGTTTTGAATTATGGACACTTGCTTTTATTGACGATAATTTACTGTGAATATATTCTTTAAAATAATTTGATTTGAAATAATTATAATCTTTGCTTGTAGGTGAACCGTTATCATCGTCATCATCAGGATCATCACCATTATCATCACCACCATCCTCAATATGGGTGTTGTCATCTTCTACTTGCTTTAAAAGCTGAATATTCCAAGCATGGGAAATCTGTTGGATGTCTTTAATGATGTTTTCCAGACAAATACTGCATTCATTATATTTCAAGCATTAATGATGAAAAGTGTGACCACATGTTAGTTGCTTCACATTCAGGATGATCACAATATAGAAGGCTGTTTGGCTCACAAGAAGGCCATCTGTATCCCAAAAGCAGACTTTTCCTACTGAACGCTTTGTTGAAACTCGTAAGGTGGTACTGTGATTTCCCATATGGTTTGCCTGCTTTGTTGATGGGTCTAGGAAGTTGATATGACTGGCCAAGATTTACTGCCACACGTTCAAACATGTTAATCATTCCTTGAGCTGCTAGACCTGAAAAAGGAGTACTGATATTTACTTAAGTGTCCTGATTACTTAAGCAAAAAGTCATCACGATTTTTTCTTAGAAATATATTTTATAGAGAATTTATCAATTACTCGAAAAATGGATAGAAATCTTTATGGTCCCGAGCCCGTTTTTGAGATAAAAATTTTTGAACGGATATATGTTTTAACATTTTTTAAGAACAAATGACGAAAAATGCATGTTTCAAACAAAACATTATTCCTCAAAAACTAATGAAGTTATTGACGTAGTTTTTACAGACAATCTCAACCAGACGGTATTTTACACAAATATGGGAAAATAAGTTATATATGTTTTAAAATTTTGTCAAAAATTTACAGTTTTGTTTTCGTCTTAAAATCGCTTTGAAAGTGAAACCCTAAACCACTTACCATCGCGTGCAATGTTCAAAAGTCATCAGGAATTTTTCAAATCTTGTCAAAAGAAAGAATTTTGCAAAATCTTTCAGAAAACATGAAGAAAAATATAGAGTCCCGCGCAAAAAATGAGGGTTTTGGCTGGTTGAAGTATAATTTTCGAAGGCTCCTTGTGTTATTCTTATGTTGTCTTTTGGCGGGATTTGGCGCGCGCGCGGCGTTCTCAGCGGTGAATTGCTCGCGCGCACAGGTTTCAAGCGTCGTTGTTGTTCTAAAGTAGTCAGGACCCTTAAAGCAGAGTGTATAAAATTTACAAGCACAATCTGTTTATAGAATTGGTGAACACAGGTTGTCTTCGTAAAATATTATTGTTGACATCATTACCTGACAGAAGAAGCAAATCTTGGTCACTCATACCTCGTTTGTACCCATTGACATAATCTTCTTCAAACTGGTTGGGTTCACAGTTGGACCGGGCTAACAGAAGGGCAGTTTCTTGTATTTGTGGGGCCTTGCCATTCTTACTGATTCTGCATCTCAATCTTGAATGGAATATCTCAACTTTCTTCTCAGTGATAACTGAACACAGATGTTGTTTTGCCCTGTAGTAATCTGGGAATGAGATCTCGTGGTAATTTTTGTCACCATAGTTAATAGAGGGAGATGGTTATGAAACCTATTGTTATAACTCTTTGTACAAGTTTTTCAAGTGTGACAGTGCACAATCTTTTGTTTTAGCATTGTTTTAGCCTTGCTGGCTATGAATGATTGAACAGTCTGAAATCTTTCTTTTGGTTTCTAGTCTTAAATAGTTAAAGATTTCCGATAGATATTTGGACATTCTTAACTATAATCATGTAGATAATGCTTAATATCAGTTATTTTGCAATTTCGGATAGGAATTAGTCAAAAATTGTGCACCGTCAGGACCAGTTCAAGATCAAAAGGGAAACAAAGACATATAACAATAGGTTTCATAACCTTCTCCCTCTATTAGCGGAGCTCCGCGCGGGCCGAAGGCCCGCGCAAGCGGAGCACCATAATTAAGAAAATATGGTAAACCATCGAACTCATTTCAAATCGACCACATGAAGCCCAGAAATTCGTACAACGTACGTACATACATACATACATACGTACGTCCGTGTACATTCACGCGCAAATTTGCTGACCAGTTTTAGTCGGCGCCAAAACATTCATTATTTTTGCAGTTTGACTGTAGTTCACTGAAATTTTTGTACAAAATGTATTTCTACACTGGACAAAGAGCATGAAAATGGTAAAGCTAAGCTGACGGCTTGAAGAGATTTGACTGAGAAAGAGAAACAAAGACCGCGGCGTGAAAAAGAAAAATAACTACGATTCAACGATGAAAAGCTACTTCAAAATATTTTCACTGACAAAATGGGTAAAAGTCGCTCATGGGGCTGTTTTTAACCATCCAAATGTGCAGTCATGCAGAGCTGTCATAATTCATTCAAAAGTCATTCAAAGCTGGAGATTTTACAAGTCGTATTTTCTGGAAGAGTTTATTTCACAAGTTTGTCAGATGGTAAAAAAGGCCGTATTCTCCATGGATTCTTCGTGGCGTTTGCCAGTCATTACTTATCAACTAATCTACTTGTAAAAGTAAAATCGACGGCGACAAAACCTTCATAAAAACAAAAACAAAACAAATATGCTCTGCATTTGCAGCAATTCAAAAGAGGTGAACAGCAAGACGAACACGACTCACGAAGATAATTTCACTCTGTTCATTCATCAATTTTTACGGGATATTCATAACACGGAGAGCTTTAGGATCAATGCAGATTTATCAACTATTCACGACAAAATATTTTTCATACAAGATGTTTGTCAACAAAGTAGGACTGCCAGTTCATGGAGTGGATGGAAATGCAAATTTAGCACAATGTGTGATCGAGCAACACGAGCTTGCCATCGCCGTTCAGTTGAGCTTTGTAAATTTTTTAGAGGCCGTGCAAATGTTTTTTGCCACTTTTAAAATTCTAAAAACATGAACAAGCTTATTGTAATCAGAACTGAGGACAAAAAGTTCAGTGGAAAAGTGACAGTACAGGACAAGATACGTGGCGCCGGTATGTTTACATTTTTTGACGATCTTTAATGAATTTCTTTTTTACCGTCCACATGAAAGTAGTATTGCAATATTTATATTAACTTCTTTTTGTAAAATATTTCTCCATCGTTGAGTTGTTTATGTGTGTGTGTTTTTTTTATTTGATTCTTGTAATTCTTTGATTTGTTATTGAATGCAATAAAACGTGAATTCGTCATTGTACTCATCTGGAAGTTAAAATTTTAAAAGTTCATACTAGCTATTTTTTAAAGAGTTGCGTAGTATTCACATTTGATAATTAAAAATGCACAGCCGTTTTAGATAGCTAGATTACCAATAAGTAATTCATTACACATTTCACCAGAAAAGTGAAAGTTTTGTTGATTTTTATAACATTTTGGCAAACGGGAAAGAGCGTAAAGCGAGAAGCGCGCGGGGATTTGTTTAGAACTCAAAGAAGCCATGTTAATGCTCTTCTAACTTCTCATTGGACAATCAATTTTAATTGACAGGTGCTATTTTTACCTTGCATAACAACATAAAGGAAGCCAAAAATATATATAGGGTCGGATATTTTTCGCATTTTTGTACATATTTCTTGCGTATAATAAAATGTTGTCGCATACATAAAAATTTGAATATTTCAATTGATTATATGATTATTTGATCATAAAAAGAAAATAACAGAAAAAAAAAGAAAAAAAAAAGAGAATAATTCTCACTTTTTTTGCTATGTTATTTTCTTTTCATGATTATTTGAATGCATTAATTCATTTATTTGTTTACTTTTTTATCTATAGTCATTTTGATTGATTAATTCATCAACAATTTGATAATTGGTAGTGAATGAACAAATGAATGAATGAATGATTGAATAAATAATTCATTTCATCAAATCGGAGCTCCGCTCTTAGGTTTACCTAATTTTTATATTAACTATGTTGTCACTTAACCACGAGAGAGTTACTTTGTTATAGTGGTGGCGTTCCATGGTGATGAACATGATAGCCAACCTCTTCATGGATTCTTGTATAAGAGGATAGCTACCTCACCTGACAAACACAGGGTAATGGAGAAACGTTAGTGGTACCAGCTCTTCAAATAGATGGAGCAAACAAACAAACTCTACATCTTTGCACTCTTGAAAAGCTTCAATTATGGCATCTCTGATGCGTAGCCAGCCTGCAAATGCAAATGTGATGCACAGTGAAATCTTTTCTGGCTTTGGCTTCAATGGCAAAATCTTTCTTTCACCAAAGACCGACTTGTATATTTCTTGGAATATTGTGTGGTATCTGATAATAATACCTCTGTGGCATTTAAGTAAACATGGAACTGTCCAAGCTCTGGGATCATGGTGTCAAGTGTATCTGGTGAAATACATATGTTTTTCTTGTGGAAATACCATGTTGGCCAATCCCCAGCAACAGGAAGCACATTGCTTTTCAAAAAGGCAGACAGCTCAGGTAGTACCTGGAAGGTGTATTAGTGGGTTTGTCTGTAATCATTTAGACAATTTAGGGCCTTCTCACATGATTCCGGAATGAGATTAATTCTGGAATGAGATCATTCCATCCCCGTAAGACTTCTACGTGTTCGCTCACATGATGTCAGAATGAAATGCTGCTCGAGGTCAAGTCATTCTGAAATGAGTTTATTCCGGTTTTCAATCCGAATGAAATTCTCGTTCAGGAATGGAATTTCATTCTGGAATCATGTAAAATCGGAACGAAAATCGTTTGGGAATGAAAAACCGAGAAGACTGGGTCGAGCTAAGTATGCATAAAAACCATGAAGAAAAGAAGAGATGGGTTTCTTTTCTTGGCTAATTAAAAAAGTGCCTATAGACAAATGATTTGCAGCTATTACCATCATCATCAGCACCGATATTTTCCACATTATGGGCGCCATCTTTGTTTCACTTCTATTTCGCACAAAAAGCGATAACCAGTTGAACTCGCATGTGAATGCAGTACGAATTTCATTTCGGAGTGAAAGTCGTTCTGGAATGAATCTCATTCCGGAATCATGTGAGAAGGCCCTTAGATCTTGCTCTATCTCATCAATGAGAAGAGTTGAATTTAGTGATTGAGACTGGTCTTCTCTTGCATATACTCTGCATCAAAAACAGAACAATATGAACTAGTTATTTTTTTTAGACAACCATAATACAAAATATTATCCAATACATGCAGGTAGGTCTGTGGGATAGGGTGGGGGTGGAGAGACTTTGAATGACCCCAACTTGATGGGCAAGAGCATCTTTTGTTGTTTTTTTTCTACGAATTTTGTCAAAATGGTGTTGACATAAGTGCTCATGGAGGGGAATACCACTACTTCTACTAATTTCCCAGTTGTTTTTCTTTACAATTTCGCCACAGTCCTGTGCTGACTGCCTAGTTTTTGTAAAAAAACATAACATTTTTTCGATCAGCACTAAAAAAAACCTCAAGAGTGCTGTCGACCTGTTTCAACCTTGTTACATGTAATAGGTCAAGCCTTATTCTATTGGTTGGCACTAATCAGTATTGTTTTTGGGCACAGTTCAATTCTTCTTTTCATTGGCTGGCTCTGTTTATGTAACAAGTCAGGATCGTTTTTTGATTGGCTAATGTTAATCTGGCACCACTCGAAACCAGTCAGAAAAGTATAAATAGAGCGTGACAACAGTTTGCATGGCTTTTGACTGTAGTAAATTTACTCTACTGTGACGAGCTAAAACTTAGACCATTGAGGTCAATTATCAGCAGATTTTTTTTAAGAATGGCTACTATTAATAACCCTATTCCACACCGAGAGCCTATTAAGGGTAAGAGCGCATGTAATCGGTTCGATTTCGGGGTCATTTTTAGCGAAATTGGCAATTTATCGGAGGTACAAAAATACGAAGTGATTACAAATGTTTCGATGCCGGCGAATGAATTTGTATTCTCTAAATCAAAAGAAGGCAGCAGGGTTAAAAGATTTAATTATTCCTGGCTGGAAATGTTCAAGTGGCTCGTTTATTCGGAATATCTTGATGGTCCTTTTTGCCTCCCATGCGCACTCTTTGGCAAACAACATTGAAGCCATAATTCGAGCAAGTTGGATGGACTAATCAAGTCCCCGATGGTGAAATGAACAACAACTCGTCAGCGTTTGGTAAGTCACTCAAATGGCAAGTGTTTAACACATAATTGTTCTGTAATTGCTATGAATCTTTGTTCGAAGTATGAGACATGAAGTGGTTCCGATCGATCAACAATTTATCAACAATCTTTTACAACTACAAATCGCCAGATTATGTCCTCGTTGTTCAAGACCGTCATTTTTTTGAGGGAGAAACAACATCGCTCTACGAGGCCGTCGGGATGACGATCCTACCAATGACAGTCAAGCTTAAAGCGAACTTCCAAGCTTTGCTATCGTCTCGGATGGAAAGTGGAGATCAAGTTTTAGAAGAACATCTACAAAATTCGTCCCGGAATGCTACTTACATTCCCTAAAATTGCCTTTTCCCTTAAAAATATTCAAGGTTTTTTTTTAAAGAATACCCATAAATTCCTAGCAAATATTGTCTTCATAATGCTTGAAAATGCTTTCTAGAGTGTTTAAATTTCAAAATTTTCCTGGGGGGAATACCCCCGAACCCCCTAAAAATACGCGCCTCCGGCGCTTATTGGACACAGTAAGGGTGCATTTGAAAAGGGCACAAGTCAGGAAAAATGCTGGATCCACCCCTGTAGCTGACTTTGTTGCTTGGTACAATTGTGTGTCAAAAAAGCACAACTTGGAGGTATCTGACAATGCTCAGTCAAATGATGACTATTTGCCTGAAAGAGAAAGTGCTGATAATGTCGCTGATGACCATAATGAGGATGATAACACGTTTGAATTTCAAGAACAATACGAATTACGAGGTGGTTTAAAACTTGTTAAACGCAAGAAACCAAAAATCATTCGCTCTGTAAGATTTAATAAAGAAAACGACGAGAATTATTACAGAGAACAGCTTATTATTGTATTACTAAGATAAGAGAACAGTATGAACACAATTCTGAACTGCTTGACAAGGCTAAGGAAGATATTCAACATGTTGATGAAGAAGATAAACCAACTGTAGCACCTAATGTATAACACATCAATGAACAAGATAAACAAGCTGAAAAGAAAGCTAGTGAGTTGTATGGATGTTTTGACCCAGGTAAAAACAAACATAATCAATATGATTTAATGAATGACATAGGGGTCTTTCCAAGAACTAATGAAAAAATAAACAAATGGGAGACTCTAAATATAGAGCATTAGTAAGATCACTTAATAAGAAACAAAGAGCATTTTTCTATCATGTATTGCATTGCATTAAAACTAAAGATGAGCAGCTAACACTATTTCTCAGTGGTGGAGCAGGTGTAGGCAAGTCAACAGTAACTAATGCACTCTATGAAGCACTAATCAAATATTATAATAGCATGCCAGGTGAAAATCCTGATGATATCACAGTACTGTAATGCAAGTGTTGTTGCTCATAACAATGCTTTATATGCAAACAGTACTAATCATAAAGCTGAAATAAAAGCTGTTGATATCATAGTAGCAGACGCTAGTGATTCACTTAAAGAAAAATTCAAGAAACAAATTCCTACTGATGCCACTAAAACCATGGGACTTTTTTCACTTGTTAAAGGTGCAGTAGGTTTAAAGTATGACTTGACAACAAACGTTGCAGTAACAGATGGTATGGCTAATGGAGCAGAATGTATCATTCAAAAGATAGACTATAGAGTAGAGAATTCAACTAGACCTAGTATCATATGGGTATTATTCTCTGAGAGTATTATTGGTCATAACTACCGCAAAGAGTATTCACATTTTTTCAATAATACTATAGATAAATCATGGACACCAGTATTAGAAATATCCAGACAGTTTAGGCTTAATAAGAGAACTCAAGCATATGTCATTAGAAAACAATTTCCTCTGAGACCAGCTGCAGCTAATACAATTCATCGTTGCCAAGGTGACACCCTTAATGCAGCAGTAGTAGATTTTCCACAATCAGCTTTACAGCACATACACTATGTTGGATTGAGTAGAGTAGGAAATCTCTCAACTTTACCCATTTTGAACTTAAATGAAAAAACCAGGCTGTTCAACAGGAAATGCATCACCTCAGAATGGGCAGTACTAAACCACGAAACACCGAAACGAAACACCGAAAAAGCGAAACACCGAAACGAAACACCGAAACTGTATTATTGCTTTTGATATTTCCATGATTTTTGACAAAAAATTACACTGAAGAAAATTATCTTTTGCAAAGCGCGTGTTTATCTCCGATTCTACCGTATAAACTGTAAACTAACATGAGATTTTATTCTATAAAAACACGTTTTTACAGCAGTTTTTTCCACAATATTTTTGCAAAAGGAACAAAAACTATTTTATGAAACATAAAAATGATCATTATTTACAAAAAAGCACATTTATTTTGCAAATTCTATCGCCATTTTGACACAAACCACAGGAAGCTTACTACTTCATGTAAGACCCATGGATTGGCACTATTACTTATATATATTCTATTGATTTAATGTATGTATTCCTGGAGGTATTCCACTGTATTCCCATGTATTCCCCTGTATTCCCATGTATTCCCTTGTATTCGGATTCGCATGTATTCCCATGTATTCCCATGTATTCCCCTGTATTCCCCTGTGTTCCCATGCATTCCCCTGTATTGCCATTTTAGTAGTTTATTGGATTTTCTGCTTTACACCATTAGTGAAACGTTATAACATTTACAACTAGTTGTCCTAATGGGACAAATCAGTGAATTGGAAAGCAAAGTAAATATTTGCCATTTAAAGATTGAAAACACTACTGAGGTTTTCCGATTTAGTCCGTTAATGTTGAAACCTTTTTTTTCCTTATGTTTCTTGGCATATTGCATTGTTTGCTTTACTGTCATTTTCACTTCCGTGTTACCGTTTCTTCAGTCTTTCTCCATCTATGAGCCACTTTGAAACTTTAACAAAGACTATAATTATTAATTACTGCAAATGTCGATGTCTATCTAACTCCCTTCTGCGTGTCAAAATTGCCATACAAATATATATCAAACTTGCATGAATGTAACTTACTTTCTAATTTTGAAGTAAAAGTAGATTTTCCTAATATTGCTAATCTCAAATTGTACAAATTGTGCATAAATAAAATCACAAATTTGAAAAAGAGTATTCAATTGAAAAAAACATCTGACCGGCTCTTAAGGCAAATGACCATGTTTACTTTGTCTGACATAATGCTCTCTCCGTAATTGTGCATATAAATTTTATACATCTTTTAGTTTAAGAACATTAGTCACACAGTTAGGATTCTTTTCTTCCTTCTACTTTCGATATGTATAGCTTCATTTTTTCATCTGACCGGTCAAGCTTTCCCCTGATTTGTTTTATGTCTTTCACTCGTACAGGCAATCTTCTAACAATACAAGCATTGGATTTTACAATATAATTGTAGAATTTGGTTAGATTGTCCAGCGTGGAGTCTGAATCTATGGACGATGACATCATGTTTAAAGCAGTGAACAGTAAACATGTTTCAGAATTTGACCATAAATACATGGGAATACATGGGAATGCAGGGGAATACATGGGAATACATGGAAATCCGAATACAAGGGAATACAGGGGAATACATGGGAATACATGGGAATACAGGGGAATACATGGCAATACATGGGAATCCGAATACAAGGGAATACCGGGGAATACATGGGAATACATGGGAATACAGGGGAATACAGGGAAATACATGGGAATACAGTGGAATACCTCCAGGAACAACCTCGTTCCCAGGGCCACTCTGTTCGCTCTTTTTTTCAAAATGGCGGTCGCTCACACATTGACCCTGGTACCGGCTGGTTTGACACGTGACTGTCGGCCATATTGATTTAATTGGTCACGTGATCAAAATCTCCAAAAATCTTGGAGATTTTGATCACATGTCAAACCAGCCGGTGCCAGGGTCAATGTGTGAGCGACCGCCATTTTGAAAAAAGAGCGAACAAAGTGGCCCTGGGGACGAGGTTGCTCCAGGAATACATTCATTAAATCAATAGAATATATATAAGTAATAGTGCCAATCCATGGGTCTTACATGAAGTAGTAACCTTTCCGTGGTTTGTGTCAAAATGGCGATAGAATTTGCAAAATTTATATGAAGGTAAATGTGCTTTTTTGTAAATAATGATCATTCTTATGTTTCATAAAATAGTTTTTGTTCCTTTTGCAAAAATATTGTGGAAAAAACTGCTGTAAAAACGTGTTTTAATAGAATAAAATCTCATGTTAGTTTTCAGTTTATACGGTAGAATCGGAGATAAACACGCGCTTTGCAAAAGATAATTTTCTTCAGTGTAATTTTTTGTCAAAAATCATGGAAATATCAAAAGCAATAATACTGTTTCGGTGTTTCGGTGTTTCGTTTCGGTGTTTCGCTGTTTCGGTGTTTCGTTTCGGTGTTTCGTGGTTTAGTACTGCCCCCTCAAAATGGAATCAACTTTACAATGTATATTACCAAATTTGTATGAAACAACCAGTACAAAGACTCTAACTATACTATTTCAAAATGTTCGCTCACTCAACCTTCACATTGATGATATCCGTAATGATTATAATGTACTAGCATCAGATATTAATATTTTTGTTGAAACATCCTTATGCTCCAGAGATAATGATCACGCTTTCAGTATTAAAGACTACATATTGTACAGATTGTTCAGTCAAATCCTAAACGTACAGGTGGTTTGCGTACTCGGGGAGGATTTCGTCGCGGTAACTCTGGTTGTTCTAACTTCTTTTCTGTCAAGGATGCATTTCCAGCAACATCAGCAATCGGCTGGCAAGAAGGCGGTTCTTGTACTGTTGTAGAATCAGTAGTGTTTGTACCTGGATCCCGTACTTGTTCATTTGAGTGTAACGGTGGTGCTGGTAAGGTCTGAGGTAATACAAATGCTTTGTTTTGTTCCACTGAATTTGGCAGTTCAATAGAAGTATTTCCCTCAGAATTACACTGCACAGTTCGAGGACGAAGTTGATCCTCATGTCTCTTCCAAACTGGATATCCCGTAACTTGTACGAAATAAGATCGCTGTAGTACTTCAATAACAGTACCAGGTAACCAACGTGGACCAGAACGTAAGTTAAGAACATAAACTTTATCTCCAACTGCAAACTTAGGAGTGCAACGTACATTCCGTTCAAATGTATCAACTTCTTTCTGACCATGTAGTGAAGGTCTCAAGGTTGAGAAACGTGTCCTCAATTGTCTATTCATAAGTAGATAAGCAGGCGTTTCTGTAGTAGCAGGATGTGGTGTACATCTATAAGTAAATAGTATACGACTTATCTTATCTTGTAAAGTTCCTGGATCACTTTCCATCTTGTTTAACTGTGATTTAAAATAACCCACGTATCGTTCAGCCATACCGTTAGATGCAGGGTGACCCGGCGGTGTAAGTGTATGCCGGATGCCATTAGCTTTCATGAACTTACTAAACTCTTCGCTAGAGAATTGTGGACCATTGTCTGAAACAATATGTTCTGGAATACCATTGTTAGCAAACAACTTTCTTAACTGTTCAATAGTTTTACTTGCAGTAGTAGATGACATAGGTATCACTTCCAACCATTTAGAATATGAATCAATAACAACAAGGAACATGCTACCCATAAAAGGTCCCGCATAATCGATATGTAATCTCTTCCATGGTCCCGATGGCCAATTCCAAGTAGCTACTGGTGGGCTAGGAGGTGCAGAAGCAGTTTCCTGGCAGTTTTCACAATTCCTCGTAATCTGTTCAATATTGTCATTTATCTTTGGCCACCAGAAATACTGCCTAGCAAGTCCCTTCATTCGTACAGTTCCTGTGTGTTCACTATGCAAGTCTAACAAGAGTGCAGATCTTAGAGTGGAAGGTATTACGATTCTGCTTCCCCACAAGACACATCCTTGTTCGACAGTCAACTCGTTTCTACGTATATAGTAAGGTCATAATCTATCTTCGCCACACTCACTTGGCCATCCTTCACGCGTTATTTGTAATACCTTTGACAGTAGAGGATCTTTTTGTGTTTCTGAAGCTACTGTTTTAGCTGTAAGTGGTATTTGCATCAGGGTTTCTTCATCTATCATTAGTACATCTTCTTGATCAGCAATGTCAGGTATGTGGTCACGTTCCTGCAAAGGAGCTCGAGACAAATAGTCAGCACATGCATTTTGTTTGGATGTAATGTACTTTACCTTGTAATTATAGGCGGACAAAATCAATGCCCAACGTTTGATTCTTGCGGCAGCAAGTTGGGGTATGGCCGTATGTTCCCCAAACAGCTTAACAAGCGTATAGTTACTAATATATAACAATATGCATTCATCGATCAACTAATAAAGTAACTATGACAAGACTAATTGATGCCCTAACATATGTGCATACACAATACAACCATTGTACATCATAGGCATTTATCGATCAACTAATAGAGTAACTATGACAAGACTAATTGATGCCCTAACATATGTGCATACACAATACAACCATTGTACATCATAGGCATTTATCGATCAACTAATAAAGTAACTATGGCAAGACTAATTGATGCCCTAACATATGTCCATACACAATACAACCATTGTACATCATAGGCATTTATCGATCAGCTAGTAGAGTAACTATGACAATACTAATTGATGCCCTAACATATGTCCATACACAATACAACCTTGATGATCAAAATAGTTTGAAAGTAATTATGAGAGACTTTAATGTCAATATTAATGAGAACTCCTCTGATAAAAAGAAATTACAGGAATACATGGTCACTAAAAAGAAATATACACAGATAATAACAAAATATACGACAGATTAAAAATCTTTTTTAAAATTAAAATTAAAATTGATCATATATATACAAATATTTCACAGCAGGATATTGTACTTACGGGAATATTAGAATCTTACTTTAGTGATCACAAACCAATATTCATTCAACTTAAATAAATAATCTTATTTTATATTATTATAAAATCTGTAAGCAAAATTTACTTAAAATTCAGTAATCAGTTTAATCATGCCAACTGTAATTGGTCTAAAATTTCTGAACTACAGTACAATACAAATTTTGATTTTGAATAGATGCACAATAATACACATCATGTGTGTGTGTGTGTGTGTGTGTATCCATTTTGGTAAGTACACTTTCCATTAAATGATTTTGTAGTAATATCTTATTATTTGCAGTCATAGAAATATGCACACATTAAGTTATCATATTGGCTATTGCTATACATGGCTACTGCTTCATGCATGCAACAGCAACTGCACAGAGGATTGAAATGGTATATTCTATCAACACCTATGACAACTTGATATTTACAAGCAATTACAATATTCTGAAATACTGGAACAGAAATGGTCACTGCTTCTACAAATGAACATCAGCTTACTCCACAAGGAACAATATGCAATAATATTTTCTACAAATGAATAGCAACTGCACAAGGAACAGTCTGCAATTATAATATTTTCTACAAATGAACATCGACATGCAAAGAGCATTCTGTGACTTGTTTATATTATCCAAAAGAATATCATGGAATTCTACAAGCACCAGTAACACACTAACATAACCTATGTTTTGAGTTGCATACCAATAATATTTGAGGTCTTATGAGTTCCAGCAACATGTTACTACAACAGTCATCTTCATTTGATTCAACTGGGACAGCATATGAAAATCAGATACCTAGCATAATATAAAAATTAGGTAAACCTAATAGTGGAGCTCCGATTTAATGAAATGAATTATTTATTCAATCATTCATTCTTGCATTTGTTCATTCACTACGAATTATCAAATTCTTGATCAATTGTTTTTTTTTTTTTTTTTTTTTTTGCTATGTTATCTTCTTTTCATGATCAAATAATCATATAATCAATTGAAATACACAAAGCTTTATGCATGCGACAACATTTTATTATACCCAAAAATGCGAAACATATGTTGTTATGCATGGTAAAAATAGCACTTGTCAATTAAAATTGATTGTCCAATGATAAGTTAGAAAACCACTAACATGGCTTCTTTGAGTTGTAAAGAAATCCCCCCGCGCTTCTCGCTTTACGCTCTTTCACGTTTGAAAAAAAAAAATGTTATAACAATCGACAAAAGTGTAATGAGTTACTTATTGGTAATCTAGCTATCTAAGACGGTTGTGAATTTTTAATTATCAAATGTGAATACTGCGTAACTCACTGAAAAAATAGCTAGTATGAAGTTTTGAAATTTTAACTTGCAGATGAGTACACTGACGAATTCATACAAGCTTTTATTTTCTATAACAAATCAAAGAATTACAAGAATCAAATTAAAAAAACCCACACACATAAAGATATAAACTATGGATAAATATCTTACAAAAACAAGTAAATATAATTATTGCAAACTGCTTTCATGTGGATGGTAAAAAAGAAATTCATTAAAGATCGTCAAAAAATGTAAACATACCGGCGCCACGTTTCTTGTCCTGTACTGTCACTTTTCCACTGAACTTTTTGTCCTCAGTTCTGATTACAATAAGCTTGTTCATGTTTTTCGAATTTTAAAAGTGGCAAAAAACATTTTCACCACCTCTAAAAAGTTTACACAGCTCAACTGAACGGCGATGGCAAGCTCGTGTTGCTCGATCACACATTGTACTAAATTTGCATTTCCGTCCACTCCATGAATTGGCAGTCCTACTTTATTGACAAACATCTTGTGTGAAAAGTTTTTTTTGTCGTGAATAGTTGATAAACCTGCATTGATCCTACAGCTCTCCGTGGTATGAATATTCCGTAAAAATTGATGAATGAACAGAGTGAAATTATCTTCGTGAGTCGTGTTCGTCTTGCTGTTCACCTCTTTTGAATTGCTGCAAATGCAGCGCGTATTTGTTTTGTTTTTGTTTTTATAAAAGTGTTATCGCTGTTGATTTTACTTTTAAAAGTAGATTAGTCGATAAGTAATGATTGAAAAACGCCACGAAGAATCCATGAAGAATACGGCCTTTTTTACCATCTGACAAACTTGTCAAATAAACTCTTCCAGAAAATACAACTTCTAAAATCTCCAGCTTTGAATGACTATTGATGAATTATGACAGCTCTGCATGACTGCAGATTTGGACGGTTAAAAACAGTGCCATAAGCGACTTTTACCCATTTTGTCAATGAAAATATTTTCAAGTAGCTTTTCATCGTTGAATCGTAGTTATTTTTCTTTTTCACGGCGCGGTCTTTGTTTCTCTTTCTCAGTAAAATCTCTTCAAGCCGTCAGCTTAGCTTTACCATTTTCATGCTCTTTGTCCAGTGTAGAAATGCATTTGGTAGAAAAATTTCAGTGAACTGCAAAAAATTATTTTGGCGTCCCGACTAAAACCGGTCAGCGTTTTCGCGCGGCAGTGGTACACGGACGGACGTTGGACGTATTTTAGAAATCCGGGCTTCCTGTGGTCGATTTCAAATGAGCTCGATGGTTTACCATATTTTCTTAATTATGGTGCTCCGCTTGCGCGGGCCTTCGGCCCGCGCGGAGCTCCGCTATTACCAGTACTGACAGTATAGTCATAGTGTGGCATCACATGCATCAACCAATTGAGTGTAATTGAATATTGACATGGACTTCTATGTCATTTAAACATATTACTATTGCTTCATTCCATATTTAGAAATATTGATATATGCAGTATACCGAGAACTTATTTATCGATGAAGAAGACTTTATGACATTTTCACTGCTGTTGCATTATGTACATGTATATGATACTTAACCAAAAGTTAATATATTTATTTATAATATGGTAAAAGTTAAATCATGTGATGTACAAATAAAATCTTGCAGTTTCTGAATTGCAATTGTTAAGAAATAGATTAAGGTGGTGCAGTTAACAATCTTGATGTAGCAGGACAAACACTTCTCAGTTCATTTTCTGTGAAGGAGCTTGAAGTGCCTTGCTCATAAATCACTCATGTTTAGTAATAGAGCTATAATATCAATCAAAACATTGCCTATTGTTTCAATACTAGACTATGCTGACATTCCTGTGACTCATATTTCAAATAAGCCCGATCCAAACGGCGGGCAGTGGAGTGGAAACACCCAACCTGGAAAGAATGATAGTCGATGCTGTTAAAAACAGTATGCCTGAAATTCTCACAAGATTTCTGCTAGAAAAAGCGTCCTCAAGTGACGTGAATGACAAGTACGATATTCCCGCCAAAACCGATATGCCGTCTTCTACCCGTGGAGACCGATTTTTTAAGGAAGAAAACGAAATAGTTCTTCCTCAGGAGATACTGGACTTTCCTCTAGAGCGTTCTCCAGTTCACTAACAAAAGAAAAGTGGCAAGAACTGACATCAACATATCCTCCACTTAAAGAAAGGGATACATTTCTCGTCTCTCCGACAATGGAGGCAGGCATGAAGGAAGATATCCGCAAGCAACATGGCTACAACAAAACCAAGGACGTTTTTGCCTTTGATGAGGGTCTGGGTGAACGTCATGGAGCCTTTCTGGTGACAGCACGTCCCATACTAGCTGCCCTATCAGCCCTCGAGAATCTTGATGACAAAGATGAGGAGACACCAGACCCAGATACCATTAAAGGGATGCTCGAAGACGCCCTCGTACTCTTGGGTAATGCTACCTTCAGGTTAAATGCCTGGAGACAGAGGCGCTTTCAACCTTACCTCACTGAAATTGGTAAGCGCACGTTAAAAGAAGGCATCCCAGCTGATAAACATCTCTTCCCTCAAAAGTTCCATGAGCGTATCAAGAGCGAGCATGATCACAGCTCCACCAATAGCAAGATCATCAGCAGACCACAGGCAGATAAGCTACGATCCTTCAACTACAGCAAAGGGCAGCCCTGTCGAGGCAACAACAACAACAACAACCGATGGTAACAACAACCAGTCAGGCTCAAGAAAAAGGAGGTGGGGATACGGTCCTAAGCAGGGTAGCTGTAAACGACCCCGTGAAGATATGCCCAAGTCAGAATCTAACAGATCAGCCTGACTATCGACTGCCGAATCTGGAACAAATAAATGCACCAAACCAACAATCAGCAACACGTTTACAATATTTTCTAGAGAACTGGGAAAGAATAACACAGGACTCATGGACATTACAGTCTATAAGGGGCTACAAGATCCCCTTTTTTCAGCCACCGAGTCAGTGGCGCACTCGAGTAACTCGACTGAAAACAGCCGAGGACAATCAACATATGCTTACAGCGATTCAAGCACTACTCAACAAGGGTGCTATCAAAGAAGTGAGCGAATGCACCGGCCAGTTTACGTCTACAGTGTTCCTAGTCCAAAAAGAGAATGGAGAGTTCCGTCTCGTAATAAATCTTCGACCACTCAACAGATTCCTAACCAAGGAAAAATTCAGAATGGAGGGCCTACAGATTGCCAGATCACTACTTCGTCAACGCGACTTCATGATGAAGCTCGACCTGAAAGATGCATATTACGCAATCCCAATCTACCATCCTCACAGGAAGTTCCTGTGGTTCATTTTCCAGGGAACAATATACGAGTTGCAGTGCCTACCGTTCGGACTGTCGTCCGCTCCCAGAGCATTCACCAAGGTCCTGAAACCAGTCCTTACCACCTTGCGTACACTGGGTATCCGGACTGTGATGTATATCGACGATATGCTCCTAGTTCATCAACAGGAGCAAAAGCTCCGGGTACTGTTTACGAAGGTAGTAAAGTTCCTAGAAGATCTGGGTTTCCTTGTGAATCCGGGAAAGTGCTCCCCGAAACCAGTACAATCCTTGATATTTCTAGGAGCAATGCTAGATACAGTGACCATGACCTTATCGCTTCCGGAACTCAAGCTCAAAAGGATCACAGAGATGTGCAGTCTGCTACAGGTGAACGGCACTGCTACGATACCAACCTTAGCCTCTCTAGTAGGACTGATGAGCCATGCAGCCCAAACTGGGGTCTGGACAGCACCACTCCACTACCGTGGACTTCAGAAACAGCATCTCCAAGCAGTATCACTGCACGGTCAGAAATCTCAGAACCTGATCACCTTATCAAATCAGACCAAAGCAGACCTAACCTGGTGGACCTCCGAGCAGCTTGGTCAGGCCAACAGTCACCCACTAGTACTCCCAACATTCGACACAACTATTTTTACCGATGCTTCCAGACTGGGATGGGGAGCAACATATCAAGGAGGTCACTGGAGCCCGGAGGAGCAAACATTTCACATCAACACCCTGGAGCTACGAGCTGCAACCCTAGCCCTGAGACCTTTCCTGCAGAAGTCCACACATCTGACAACGAGACACATCCTCCTCAGGATAGACAACACGACCGCAGTAGCATATGTCAACAAGAGGGGGGGACCCGCTCCTCCTCTCTGATGACCCAAGCACTGGAACTGTGGTCTGTGGTCCTGGAGAAAGGGGTGTGGCTCACAGCCCAGCACATCCCCGGAGTGGAGAACTCAGAGGCAGACACTGCCTCACGGCTGATAGCTCACCGTACGGAATGGACCCTGAAGAAGGAGTACTTCAGATCTGTCTGCCAGAAACCAGAGGTCGACCTCTTTGCCTTACGGCTGAACAACCAACTTCCCAAGTATGTCTCTCGTTTCCCGGACCCAGGATCGCTGGCAGTGGATGCGTTCCTACAAGACTGGGGACAGTGGACATCATTCATCAATCCTCCAATAGTCTTAATACCAAGGATTATCCAGAAGATCATGCAAGACAAGTCCAGAGCTCTGCTAGTAGCCCCGAATTGGAAGGAACAACCCTGGTACCCAGATCTGCTACAGCTACTATATGACTATCCACTCCTACTACCTCAAGACAGATCACTTCTCTATCTACCGTTTCAACCCGACAGACCTCACCCACTGTGGAAGTCTCTCCACCTAGCGGTATGGCCAGTATCAGGCAACGCTACCTCTCAGATGGCATTTCAGAGGAAGCTTCAGCAATCCTCATGTCATCATGGGCAAACGCCTCCAAGAAACGCTACGCAGGCCCCTGGGTTGCCTGGACAAGGTGGTGTTCTGAGAGGGGTACCTGTCCCTTTTTCAGCATCTGTAGCACAGGTCCTTGAATTCCTATCCTCGCTGGTCGCTAAGGATCTAGAGTACCGGACTATAGCTGTCTACAAGTCAGCTATTTTACAAGCACATGACCCGGTGGGAACCACTCAACTGGGTGGCCTACCTATTGTGTCTAGGTTCATGAAGGGCGTCTTAAGACTGAGGCCTCCTAAGCCTAAATACTGCACTACCTGGAATGTTGGAAGGGCCTTGTCCTACATTGAAACCCTTGAACCGGTAGAAGATCTGACACTCAAGCAACTTACATACAAACTGATAACCCTACTAGCTCTGACCACAGCAGCCAGAGCACATGAGCTAGCTGCTCTAGACTTGACCTACTTACAGCGAAAAGAAAACGAATGGGAGTTTTCTTTGGGAGTTCATGTAAAGACCTCACGGCCCGGGCACCGGGATCGAAGAATCAGTCTTAAAGCATTTCCAGAGAACATGAAGCTTTGCATCATACGGGCCTTGAAAGCATACCTTCAGAAGACTGCAGACATCAGAACATCCAGTACTCTCCTCATCTCTTATGCTGCTCCACACCGAGCAGTTACAAGTCAGACAGTCTCACGCTGGCTCACACAGGCTCTTCACCTGGCTGGAATTCCTCTACACTACACAGGTCACTCAACTAGAGGGGCTTCTACCTCAGCAGCAGCTAATGCTGGACTTCCAATCTCAGACATCATGGAAGCGGCTGACTGGGCCTCGTCAAGAACCTTTGAACAGTTTTATCACAGGGACAGCTGCAGTAGCTCATTTGCTGACACTGTATTGAACACATAGAGCAAGTAACCATAGACGGTATAGAAACATAGGTCCACCATTACATAGGACTGTTCTTCCTTTTTCATTATACTATGATTCATTAGCTTTAGCTGCTGCCCCTTTGAGGCTGGTCTATTGTTGTACGTAGTATGTTCTAATTACCTTCAGTCATTGTTATTAGTTATTTGTTATCACTGTTGTTATCTGGTCAGCCTTAGGCTTAGCTCTTTAGGGTTTTGTGCATTATCCCATTTAGAGTATCTACATTATTCCTGCAGCTCATAGTGAACTACAGGTTGTTCAAGTTGTTAATACTTAACAGTGTTTTGGAACATGTTATTTGTTTCCCTAGTTGCACGTTCTGCTTTATTTGGGGGGCTATTATCCTCCTGGTTAGCAGTATTGCTTTATACATCTGCGTCAGTATTGCGAGTATCAGTCGGAGAGGGAGTGAAGGAGAAATGGAATTTCCCCAGAGGGTTACTTACCTGATGGGGAGATGTAGTTCTCCGAACTCCCTCGTAGACTGATATGAGCAATACTGGTCCCCATACCGAGAGGAGGAACCATCTATTCCTCCCCGCCCTATACTGCTACCAGTTAGTACCTCATCTCTCCATTCACTCAGAGGAAGCTGAGCATGCGTAGTTCTTTCTTTATAATGTGGTGTCCAGGCGCGGCCGCGCGAGTTCTGCGTCAGTATTGCTCATATCAGTCTACGAGGTAGTTCGGAGAACTACATCTCCCCATCAGGTAAGTAACCCTCTGGGGAAATTCCATTTCGTTTCGTTGAATAAGCGCCCCCCCCCCCCCCTCCCCTTGAATAAGCGCCTCCCCAGAATAAGCGCCCCCTTTTAGACGTGAAAAATTTAATAAGCGCCGGGGTGTTGGTCTGGCCAGGGCTCGAACCCGTGACCTACCGCACAGTAGTCAGAATCTCTACCAACTGAGCTAACCGGTCGGTAATCTATCTAAAACGGTTGTGCATTTTTAATTAGCAAATGTGAATACTGCGTTATTCGTTAAAAAATAGCTAGTATGAACTTTTGAAATTTTAACTTGCAGATGAGTATGACGAATTCATACAAGCGTTTTATTGCAATTCAATAACAAATCAAAGAATTATAAGAATTGAATTTAAAAAAACACACACACATAAAGATCTCAATGATGGAGAAATATCTTACAAAAAAAGTCAATATAATTATTAATAACTGCTTTCATGTGGATGGTAAAAAAAAAATTCATTAAAGATCGTCAAAAATGTAAACATACCGGCGCCACGTTTCTTGTCCTGTACTTTTTCACTTAAGTTTTCGTCCTCAGTTCTGCTTACAATAAACTTTTTCATGTTTTTAAAAATTTTAAAGTGGCAAAACACATTTGTGGAAAGGTCAACACAGTTCAACTGAACTGCGATGGCAAGCTCGTGTTTCTCGAATTTGCATTTTCATCCCTTCTCGCTGAACTGGCAGTCCTATTTTGTTGACAAACATCTTGTATGAAAAGTTTTTTTGTTGTGAATAGTTGATAAATCTGCATTGATCCTAAAGCTCTCCGTGTTATGAATTGCCCGTAAAAAAAAGTGATTAATGAATAGAGTGAAGTTATCTTCGTGATTCGTCTTCGTCTTGCTTTTCACCTCTTTTGAATTGCTGCAAATGCAGCGCGTATTTGTTTTGTTTTTGTTTTTATGAACGTTTTGTCGCCGTTGATTTTACTTTTAAAATTAGATTAGTCCATAAGTAATGATTGAAAAACGCCACGAAGATACCACGAAGAATACGGCCTTTTTTGACTACCTTCTGGCAAACTTGCCGTCAAATAAACTCTTCCAGAAAATAGAACTTGTAAAATCTTCAGCTTTGAATGACTATTGAATGAAGTATCAAATAAAATTTTAACAACTCTGCATGACTGCACATTTGAATAGACAGCGCCACGAGTGAATTTTACCCATTTTGTCAGTGAACTGAATATTTTGAGGCTTTTAATCATTGAATCGTAGTTATTTTTCTTTTTCACGCCGCGGCCTTTGTATTCCTTTCGCAGTCAAACCTCTTCAAGCCGTCAGTTTAGCTTTACAATTTTCTTGCTCTTTGTCCAATGCAGAAATACATTTTGTAGAAACATTTCAGTAAACTGCGAAAACATTGATTGTTTTGGCGCCCACTAAAACTGGTCAGCAAATTTTGCGTGAATGCACACGGACGGACGGACGTATTTTCGAAATTCGGGTTTCCTGTGGTCGATTTCAAACGAGGTCGATGGTTTACCATATTTTGTTAATTGTGGTGCTCCGCTTGCACGGGCCTTTGGCCCGCGCGGAGCTCCGTTATAATTTATATTTTGTTAACAATTACATTTACAAACAATCAACAATTTACCCTGCTTGTATCCACTCTTCTAATTACGATGTTATCATTGATCTCTCTCTCTCTCTCTCTCTCTCTCTCTCTTTTTAAACTTAAGGCTTATAAAATTCCCTAGGTACATAACAAATCGAAAGAGTTTATTTACAATCATATCAAAATGACAACCATTTCTTATTAGCTTTATTTTTGTCGATACTTTACCTCTTCTTTGTGCATTGTTTTCCGGATATTTTCTTGTGTTAAGTTTAGACTATCTCTTTTAAGGGTCCGAAATGGCTCGATTTGGCCTTGTGAGGCCCGAAAAGGCCCGGACTGCCCTTTCGATAGGAGGGGCAGTCCGTTACTTCATCATATAAATTCCGGCGCTCGGCTGAACAGTTCACATATGGACTTATTGTGTTGGTGAAATTGTACATTAATCAAATATTCAAAGTCAGGCTTGTTTAGTTAGCAAACAAAATTACAACCCGCACTAGAACAAAATAATTTTTGTACAGAAAAATTACAAATCAAATGAACTTTGTTGACTTTTAATTTCTTATTCAGCTTTTAATTTGAAGTAAGAAAATTGAAATAAGGAATATCCACTTAACTTATTAAGGTAGTACTGGATCCTCAGAAATCGTCAATTATTTTTTTTTTAAATTCTGTCATTTGAAGATTATTGTTGGGGCATTCAAATACTGAAAAAAAAATTTGTGGTCACTGTATTGGTTTTTGAGGTATAAGAGGTCAAAAAGTGCCATTTTTCAGTTTTTCGCACGTTTTTTTCAAAAAATCTACCTCAATCAAACAATTCAAATCTCTCCCATTCATTTAAAGAAGAAAAGCAAAATACTCGTTCGAACTATAGGTATTGAGTTTAGAGAACATATAAAGATAAAAAATCCATGCAATATTTTATAAGACAAGTAGTGCAAAAAATAAATTGTAGAAAGCAATTCAACATTCCTTGTATTTGGCCAAATTATATGTTCGCGCGATGATATCTAAAAAATAAAATATGTAGAATCGAATGAGAAAGAAAAATATTTGTATATCGTTTCCATCAACTATAACTCATACTTCTTGAAAAAGTGAGAAAATGACAATTAGGATCGCTGGACTAGAGTGTTGTCCAAAATCCACCATCGGAACCGATGGTGATATTTAGATTACCGTCGGTTCTGATGGTTACACTAATTAATATGCACGAAATTTGCATATAGTTATAATTATTAAAAAAGTGTGTATTACAATGGATGAACATACGTTAGACTTAGACAAAAAAGACAGAACTTTTTTTTTACGCATCCTAAAACGCATCACCGACGGTAATTGCATACACAGGAAGCCAGGTTCTAAATAAGATCATCGGTTACGTCGGTTTGTCCGATGGTGGTCGGGCCTTTCGTCCTCTTGAAGGAAGGATTGGAAAAAAAAAATTTTTTTCCGAACTAACCGAGGTAACCGGCGGTACAGACAGTAGTTTTATGCTAATTAGACCATCTGTACCGTCGGTTTGTCCGATCGTGGTAGGACCCTCTTCAAAGATAGACTTAGTTTTTTTTTTTTTTTTTTTTTTTGTGAATAAATAATGGTAACCGTTGGTACTGACGGTATTGTGGAAGGGTGTACCCACCATCGGACTAACCGACGGTACAGATGATCTTTTACTGGAATTGGTCTTCCTTTGTTATGACGCCATGCATATATTAACAGTGTAGTTGGAGAAGGGTGCGCCCACCATCGTACTAACCGACGGTACCGATGGTCTTTTACTGGAATTGGTCTTCCTTTGTCATGACGTTATGCATATATTAACAGTCTAGTTGGAGAAGGGTGTACCCACCATCGGACTAACCGACGGTACCGATGGTCTTTTACTGGAATTGGTCTTCCTTTGTTATGACGTCATGCATATATTAACAGTCTAGTTGGAGAAGGGTGCACCCACCATCGGACTAACCGACGGTACCGATGGTCTTTTACTGGAATTGGTCTTCCTTTGTTATGACGTCATGCATATATTAACAGTCTAGTTGGAGAAGGGTGCACCCACCATCGTACTAACCGACGGTACCGATGGTCTTTTACTGGAATTGGTCTTCCTTTGTCATGACGTCATGCATATATTAACAGTCTAGTTGGAGAAGGGTGTACCACCATCGGACTAACCGACGGTACCGATGGTCTTTTACTGGAATTGGTCTTCCTTTGTTATGACGTCATGCATATATTAACAGTCTAGTTGGAGAAGGGTGCACCCACCATCGGACTAACCGACGGTACCGATGGTCTTTTACTGGAATTGGTCTTCCTTTGTTATGACGTCATGCATATATTAACAGTCTAGTTGGAGAAGGGTGCATCCACCATCGTACTAACCGACGGTACCGATGGTCTTTTACTGGAATTGGTCTTCCTTTGTCGTGACGTCATGCATATATTAACAGTCTAGTTGGAGAAGGGTGTACCCACCATCGGACTAACCGACGGTACCGATGGTCTTTTACTGGAATTGGTCTTCCTTTGTTATGACGTCATGCATATATTAACAGTCTAGTTGGAGAAGGGTGCATCCACCATCGGACTAACCGACGGTACCGATGGTCTTTTACTGGAATTGGTCTTCCTTTGTTATGACGTCATGCATATATTAACAGTCTAGTTGGAGAAGGGTGCACCCACCATCGGACTAACCGACGGTACCGATGGTCTTTTACTGGTATTGGTCTTCCTTTGTTATGACGCCATGCATATATTAACAGTGTTGTTGGAGAAGGGTGCACCCACCATCGGACTAAGCAACGGTACTGATGGTCTTTTTACTTGAATCGGTCTTCCTTTGTTACGTCGTCTACGGGACGACATGTCAGCGGCCTTTTTAATTAATATGAATTTATTTTCTGTACAATAATACTCCTACTGCGAAATGGTGTGGCGATGTTAGAAAATGTGCGGGCCGTTAACATTAAATATTTTCGAAGAAGGTGATTAACTCAGTATTACGCTTATGGATTCCTGCATTAAAGCCGATGAATAGTGAAGAAATTTACGAGGTAAGAATTTATTTTGCTGGGAGTACGTTGTGAAATCTTTTTATATGAAACATCGATCTTGTGGGATGATGAGCATACTATTGATGGAATTGGTATAATTATGTCTAATATGACCTTTCTCCTGATATTTAGTCAGTTAAATCATAATGAAAATCTTACGTTGAGGCAGTTGGTGTTAATACTAAGATGAGGCTAAGATGATCATATTGTATATAGTTGTTGTTTCGTTTGAAAAGATTTCGAGTTATTTGAATATCTACTTTACTTAAAATTAAGCCAAATTTTACACATTTTTTGTTAACAGAGATTGTTATCGTTATTAGTGTCTTGTTCTGCAAAACCCTTTTTCAGTTATATTATAGTAAGAATGTTAATCTTGGACAATGCAAAAAATTATCACTTTAATTCCGATTTATAGTTAATCATTAACATTTTGAAGTGTTATATATGAAGCTGAGAAAGATCATTTAACCCATGTCTCAATATGATTTTTTGTGACTTTCCATCATCAAAAAAGACTTTTGGAGGGTATTGTTGAATGATGTGAAATTCTTAATTTATATTCTGCCATAGTTACAGCCTGGAATGATTATCTCGATTCTTTGTAAATCATATCTTTGTAATTATCTGAGCAAGGCACAAAAACGCTTACTTAACCCCTAGATGTGCCTCCCACATCAGTTTTTATCTCATTCAATTTATAATTAATATTAATTATTGTGGTAAACAATAAAACATTAATTTGAAAACTTTGAACCTTATGTTTAAATACTGCTATGGACTGAGAATTAGTTTGTTAGGTACTAGTAAGTTAATATTCATGCATTTTTATTTATTTGGAATACACTTCTTATAAAAATGAAGATTTTTTAATGAAAATGTTAAATACCTAAAGTATTTCTTGCCTTTTGTGTGAAATTATAATATTAATCATTGTTGGTAAGATGTTATTAATTTATATAAAGCTATAAGAATATAAAGATGATGATGTATATAAATTGTGAATGGCTAAAGTATTGCCTGCGATTTCGTGCCTAGTGGATTGACAATGCCCAAGGCAGGTTGACATCATGCATCTTGTGTCTGTAATCCAGGTCTTTTAGTTTTTCAAAACTAAAAGACCTAAGATCAAGGGACTTCATATTCTGTGAAGTCATTTTCCTACCAGCCCTCTCATGTTAAGGATTAATGTATGTATTGTTATTTAAATTTATTTGATTAACAATTTATCTTTCAAAACAAAATAATATTTAATCTCTTTCTGACAGATTGCATGCACTGAAGGTAGTGGTACTTTTATATCTCAGAGGGTGAAAATTTTAATGACATTATTATGTGTTCTTTAAAGAAAATTAAGGAAATTGATTGAGCTACTACAATCTTCTTCAGTGGATGGATTATGCAAATTAAACAGAGCTTAAAAGTTTTTCATATACTCTTGGGAGATGTATATGTTCATTGATGGGTTTTTTATTGCCTGTTGAATACCACGCTTCAAGAAGAAGTCTTTTGTTCCAGTTGTTGGTGTAATCAAGTATTGTAGTGTTGTCAAAATCAAAATTATGGTTGTGTTGAACACAATGTTCTGCCAGTAGGGAGTTGCATTATAACAGTCATAAAAGTACAAGCCCAGATAGCATTGGAACTTAGAAATATTACTAAAAATATTGGTAATGTCCATCACAAAATGTTTAATGTAAAACAAAATAAAAATAATCTTATTTAAATCCTTTGTTAGAACTTAACACACCTGAATGACTATTAATATATCAAGCACATTTAAAATATACTTTTAAAAATGCATAGAGTGCTCACTTTTGTTACCGTGGCAACCTATTTTTGGTTTATGGATGTTACATTGAGTTTAAATTCTCAATGATATCCAATGTACCTCTTTAGAAAGAAAATAAAAGCCTGAGTGTAGCAAGGCTTAAACACCTGTGCACATTTAATTGACAAAGTTGTTGGACAAATAAAGATATTCAAATATTATAAACATATTAAGGTAGTTCGGGATCCACACTTCCCGCTGATAGAATTTTCTAAAACTTTTTTCTAAATAAGGACTGACACATATAAAAAACAGAAATGAAATAAAAAATAGGGGTCACCGTGCTTGTTTTGGAACTGTGGGGGTGGTAATGGGCCCATTTTTGCCCCATTTCAACTAAAAGAAGTAACATCAAATTTGTTGAAAATAATATTCTTCTGAACTAATTTGAAAGTTTTTCACAAATCTGCTATAAGAGTCTGACAAAATGCTCCCTTTGCTATAGTTCTCATGAATTTACTCGTTGGAAAAGACATCGACTGAAATATTTTACAGACTGAGATTTAAATGAAGAGCTTCATTAATTTTTTGTACACTTTACCACAAAAAAGTCAAAATTACCATGTCTTAGTCTTGAAAGAAAGAATGTTTTTAAAAAGAACCTCCGAAAAGAAATTATTCTATCTCATAAGCAATTATAACCTTTCTTTTATGAGCTCTACTTTACCTTTCTTCTTAGTTACTTTCCACTTTTGTGATTTTTTACCTTGTCACATGACCCAAAAACATAAAATGTTAAATGTATAGCTAACTGCGTTGCTCAGTTAACCTGTTGTACTTAGCTTGTGCCTCACATTAGTAAATATAAATTATTCAAATTCAAATGTAATCAAGTTATGAATGGCACTAATAAATTATTGATTGAAATGATTGATTGGGGCTGGCTCATGCATCTCTTAGTGTTGTAAGCTTGAATAGCAAATATCTTAATACTTTTCAGTAAAGTCATACGCTTGAGCTTTTAATACTGTAGGACACCAAAATAATGATGATACTAAAACATCTGACAAGACCAAAACAACTGACATGGAAACTCAATGTTTGATAAATGCTGTTATGTCCCTCAAGCCAAATCTAAAATCTACTTCTTTATCAGCGATAAAGTAGTTGGTAGTGAGAAATTGATAATGTTTAATGTAATTTGATTGTACAACCAGAGTTCTTCAATGGACAAGTGTTGAAGGCAATGGTCAAAATTTGTCTTTCTCAAAGCTGCCTAAAAATTTATAAAAGATCCAAAACCACACCAAAACATTCATAAACCATATTGAAACACCTATTTGTGAAAAAAAAAAATGTATTTATTCTACAGAAAAAAAAGGGTAATTTTTAAATTTAACAATATTTTCTGAGCATAATTATTTTAATTACTGAAATCCAATTGTAATAGTTCTAGACATGAATTAATAAGCAATAATGGACTTCGTTACTTCACTTACAAGAAAGTGGTATTCTTTATTCTTGTGTTATTAACTTGTTTACATTTCAAATATGTTAATTTGAATTTCTAAACAACAACAGCAACATCATAAGGTTATTTCAGTCACGGGTAAACATTGATAGGGCGACTATTAGTTATCATTGGTATCCTTTATTTTTGAAGTAAAAGCAGGGTCTTTAATTTAAAATATTTGTATATTAATTGAGGAAGATAGTGCAATTATCAAATGTAAAATAGTATTATTAATATTATTATTCTTAAATTATGTTCATGGTTTGATTTGATAGCCACATATTTAATGAGTTCGTTGTTGACTGAGTGTAAGGTAGTACATATGGATGTTTTGTTATGGTTAACTTATGCTATCATAAATACCACTAGGCATAAGGGTGATATAGTGAGTCACATGTATTGGTTTTTCTTGATTTATTAGTGTTAAATGAATGTAATATGTAATACAATTAAAATGTAAGTCAAGTACCTTTTTGCTATTAAGGCTAAATTAAGCAGTATAATCAAGAACATGGATGTCAGGACATTAATAGGATAATGAGTTTTTTATTAACACAAGAACTGAAACTCTGTGCATGTATAAATAACCTGCATGAATATCCTTGAAAGATGTATTTGTGACCATTGATGGATTTGATTATTTTATTTCAGGAGGTGAACAGAGAAGTCTGTCAACAGTTTTTTTCATATTTGTCCAAATTTGCATACATGAGTAAACATATGTAATATATACAATATGAGCGGCCGATCTGTATGGAATATACAATGTCAAGCCGAAGGCGAGACATTTTATATTCCATACCGATCGGACGGGAATATTGTATATTACTTATAAAATGTCTAGGTTAATGCAGCTATTCTAGAGTAATGTTTTTGAAATTAGATTTAATTTGGCCGAGATATTTCAAGCTAAACTTTATGCAAATCAGGACGATTTCTGTATAAAATATACAGATGCCTTCACGGTAGTGATTTTCTATTGTTCTGGGTTCATTAATTATTCATGAATTTTATAAGGGCAGATACAGATTTATGTTTTTAATTCTATTTATTTTAGACTAAAATAATGAGGATGTTTCAAAAAGAAATTATTGAAAGTATATTAAGGAATGTTGTTTTAAAGTCTGTGATATATTAATTTTATGATGAAACTGTTCTACATTAGTTTGGTCATGTACATTTCGACTTGTATATAGTTTTTATTTACTTATTGTAAGTTAAGGCCCTTCAAAAATTTTTGAAAATGACTGTGTCTTGAAAGCTTGTAAAAAAAGCTAGATTGACTGTGAGGTACTGACAAATTTTGTACATGTTTGTGGCGTTTTAGCAATTTTATGGTTGGAATAGCTTTTAGAAATACTGAATCGTAATTTTCTTGAATTTCATTGTTTAACATTCAAGTATTGTTCTGTTGTTCATAAGGAACATGTTCAAGCTTTGATAGTTTGCTGCATTCCTATTTAGTGCAAATCAGCACTATTTATTAGGGACGGACCATTAGTTATTTGAAGGGGGGTTGGGCAAATAGCAAAAAAATATAAAGCAAAGCCATAAACAGAGAAAAAAAAGTCGTGCATGGCAGATGTGCAATTAAAAAACATAGTGGAGGGATGAAGAAAATATCCTGCACAAGCATCACATGGGAAAAAATAACCTGCACAAAAAATATTACACAACCCCCCCCCCCCCCCCCTCTTAAATATCTAATGGTCCGTCCCTCCCAGTCCCTTAGCACTGAGTTCATAGTTATTCATATAACGTTGTTATAATATAAGTTCTAAACATATGTAATGATTTTAATAAATAAGTCATTTATGCTGTTGAGCTGTAGAACATTAAAATGTGTTGTTGTTGTTGTTATAGTGTTTGATTGATGTTACTTATTGTGTTATTATGGCTTATCTCCGGTGTAATATAATTTATGCTCACAAGTGAGGTCACAATAACGGAGAAACAAAAGGAGTATTGTCTTTAAAAACGACTCACTATTGTGACCTCACTTGTGCAGCATAAATTATATTACACTGGAGATAAACCTTTATTATGAAATGGATGTGAGAATTAACTGGGGAAAAGGAAGAATGCTTTACAATGTGTATCAATTGATATCAATCAGTTGGCCGTTACTTAAGGTGGAGAAGAATTGAACTACCGCTATAGTTCTTTGAAAACGACTAATATATAATTGTTATGTTGAAGATGGACGACAGTTGAATTTTTTCGTGAACATTTTGCACAGGGGGTGATTTGAAATTGAGCAATAACATAATGATTTGTTAATTTGAATCAATCATACTTGGATATGAGTATTGAACTACCTCTCCAGTTCTTTGCTGAAAACGACTTATATATTATAATTATAAGTTTGAAGATGGAGTAGTTGAATTTTTTTGTAGAGAAGTTTGTGAAGGGGGTGATTTGAGAACGACTATAAAGAACATAATGATATCGGTTTATTTGAATCATTCATACTCGGATATGAGGTTTTTTTGTTTTGATTTGTTTGTTTGTTTGGTTTTTTTTCTCCGCGGGAACTACTGATGCAGTTCTTTAAAACGGTGAATATTATAATAATGTGTTGAAGAGTGAGTAGTGATTTTTTTTATCGGCTCTGATAAGTTTGCATTTGGATGGACTTGGAATACTCGGACTGAGCGAGAGCGCTTGATTTGAAAATGGATTATTTCGCATAATGTTTTCGTTATATTACTTGTTAGACCTTGGTGAGAGGTAAAGTTAATGAAGAGTGAAAATGAAAGTATTGGAGATTTGATAAGAAAGGATTTCGAGAAGAAAATTGACTGTTACCGATGGTGAAGAAGATCGGAATTACCATCGGATTGATCGTAGAGACCATTGAAGTTGAAAAGACGGTAAAAAATCATAGTTTCCTTGGACATAAAGAACTTTTTAGATTACTTTTCACAGGTGGATTATGTTATTGTGGTTTTAACGACATATTATGAGTAAAATTGAAGTTTTAGAACGTTCATTTTCATGCGTGGAGTCCATCGGTACCGTCGGTGAGGCAGGAGCAGAGTATTGCACGTTCGCAACAGGAAGCCCAACCTAATTTGTTAAAACACCACAGGAAGCACTAAAATGTTGTTCGCCGAAAAGAAATTGAATATTAATGAGCTCGATATAATGAATTCATAAATTATGCATTTAAATGAGTTTGACAATCTGAACCGACGGTAAAATCAATTTACCGTCGGTTCAGATGGTGGATTTTGGACATGTATGCTGGACTAGCAAATGGGATTTGCGTTAGTGGGACTGTGATTTTTAACTGAAACCCTCAAAGTCCTCTTCTCCATTCATATCATTTGTTTTTGTTTTTCTGATTAAAATTCTAATTGTTGTCACTTTTTATAAACCCTTGCACACATTTGTAGACACCAAATTTACCCTTTACTGAAATGTCATAAAATAACTATAACAAAGACAGCACCCATTCTAACATTGCATAATTGGTTGACCAGAGCGAGTAGTCTTTTTGGTTCTTGTTCACAAATAAAATGCAGCAATGTTACATCTAAATAGTCCTTTTGCATATGTAAAGTTGTGTTGAGTTCATATTAAAATTGTTACGTAATTGTTTTGGCAAAAATGGGATATTTTCCCATGGAAAACTGCTTTTTTTTCTATTGAATTAGAGAAAATAGAGGTGCGCGCGCGTACAATTCATGACATCACAAATAGAACGTTCTTAGAACGTCAATAATAAACTGTCTTTTTTTCGCTGAATTTTCTCGCCCGCGATATGAGAAAAATGACTATTTTGTTCAATTTTGACGGATCATTTTCAAGCAATTTATTTATTATGATTTTGCTCTCTTCACACCAATTTTTTATGTATATTTTTTCGTTTTCTATAATTAAAAACGTATGAACGAATGAACGAATGTGTGGTCGTAGATGTTTTGATTATGCAATATTTTCTCTTATAACATAGACACGATATAACGCGCGCTCTGATTGGCTCATTGTCATGAACCATCAGCGGATATTTCATAAACTTTTTGGCGATCAAGATTCTCGATCTCCTGTGCAAACCGACCAAGCTCAGTGAATGCAGTAAGACTAGGACAATTTTTTATCGATAATGATACTTTCGACCGTTTGTTGATTGGCTTCAAACCGTGGTTCAGCTAGGATGACAGACTCACTAAATGTTGTCAATGAATGTCAATGGCTGGTGGACGAAACTTGTGCAAAAGTTTGCATGGATTTTTTCGCTAAAAAATATGTTAACGGACAAATTATCAATGTAAATTAAGAAAATGTAAGTAACTTATTGCAATAAATGATTCCATGATATGACAAATGTTTTTTGGTAGTTTTAGTTGATAGTTTTTGTTTGTTTTTGTCGGAGAAGTTCAGCCTTTGAAGTTGGCAAAATTTTTGTAAAGCAAACGTATAATTTCTCGTTGTTTTCTCGCAATAAAACAACAAAAAATACATTTTATGGATGCCCTTTCTATCTATTCTCAATTATTAATTACAAGTAATAAATTTAACTTGTAAGTGAGATCGATTTCGGTCTAGTTTTACGAGTTTGGTTTTAGCGATCACTTGCAGTCATTTTGTGGCGGCTTTGGATATATTTTATTCACTCTAACATCAAATTCACCCAAAAAACACGAAGAAAAAATAACGAAGATTCTTTCTTGTTATCAGTTATAAGCATTCTCGACTGAAGCTGGATATTATTGCAGAATTTTGCTGTTTTAAACTGGTTTATTGAAAGCAGTATTTTTTGGCGCCTTTTAGTCCATTCTATGCGCGAAGTATCGAGAATATCTCGTTTGATCAGCAAAAGAAAATGTCTATGTTATAAAAGGAATGTCTCATGGTTAGCGAGCGTATATCCAGTTCTGGATGCACTTGGGAGGTTGCTTAAAGCACTCTTAGGCTTTTCTCGTGCTTAGCAACCTCCCGCGTGCATCCAGAACTGGATATACGCACGCTAACCATGAGACATTCCTTAATTTTTCACAAATAAAATACAGCAATGTTACATGAAAATAGTCCTTTTGCATATCTAAACTTGTGTTGAGTTCATATTCAAATTGTCATGTAATTTGTTTTGAAAAAAATTTTCCCATGGAAAACTGCTTTTTACTCGTCGTTGCATAGCAACGCGAGTATAGGATTCGGGCTTCTTTTTGTTCATTTTGGTACACGAATTGCCCCGACAGAGGCTGTTACCATGGTAACACAAGAGCATGTGCTTTGTAAATTTGCAAATGGCGTCCACGACATCGACTAAAGTCAATATGGATGTATTTTCTTCTTCAAATACGCTCAAATCACATACAAATACACACACCATTCGCGGTATAGCCACACTAAAAGATGTCGAGCGTTTTCGGAAAGGGCATTTAACGAGATACCGCGAAATTATCGTGGCAATTGGAGTGAAACTTATCGTGAACTATCTGAACTATTTATCAAAGCTACCAATCTTATCAAAAGCGAATTCTATACTAACAAATTCTACAGGTTCTGAAACGACAAAGGACTCAACAAATGAATGTCACCAAAGTAATATCAACGATAAAAATATGGAGATAACAAGTACTCTTAGCGAAGGACATTATAATAAATTGCCGACCACAGTTTACAGCGACAGCAAACCATGTGACTCTCAAAGTAAGCTTACTGCAGCATTGTCAAAGATGATCCCTTCTTCGATGTTTATGCTAAGTATATTGCTTCTTTTATTGTTTTTCGTTAAAAGTAATGTTTCTTGCTTTACTGTATTTATATTTTTAATATTAAGTGTAATAGGATACAAATCAGTGAAGTTATTCGGTGAATTCAATCAAAATGTTGTTTCATCATTATTAACCGATTGTGATATCTTAGAAAAAGCTAATAATTTAACTGTACATGCAAATGCAAACTTATGTATTGATGCAGAAATCACAATAAAAGTTACAAGTAATACAAGATCTCGTTATTCAAGGTTTGTTTATTATAATTATTATATGCATATTCGCCGCTCTCATCGTGCTCGTGAACCAAGTCGAATACCAACACGTATTCTAAGCCGATTAAAGAGTAAGAATAGAAAGCTAAGATGGGTTATTTATCATCAAATTCGTTCAAATATTCCAAGATCTTCTAAGTTGTATTATTATATCAACCGTCTCCCTCTCAAAGTTATAAACAAAGATTTTTTGACGAAGTTTAAAGGAATCAGTAGTACTTCTGCATTTTGTATTTACCAGACAAGATTGTTAAATTATTATAAATGTAGTCGTTATACGTCTTTGTTTACTTGCAATAAACCCATGTCTTTTTATAAGAGCAAATCACATGTGACAAGTTATTGTGAGTCTCAGCTATACAATGATATCGAGAAGAATCCTGGTCCTAATGGCACTCCATATAATATTGATCCAACAAAAACAATAGCTGCTCCTTATAGCCAGGGTAATGCTTTCATTTTTGGTCAAAATGCAGGACAACAATGTGTAGCAATGAGCTTGTGTTCTTTGATTTTTAATGGCGTTAAAGAAATCAATACATCAAATGACCTTGTGAAAATAATGGATCTTGGAAATCAGTTGTATACTCGGCTATCACAATCAGCAAGTCAGTCATTTCTAATGCACTCTGAACTACCTACACGTCTAAATGTATTTGATACTGATTATGAACTACAATATAGTGAGAGTTATACAGGTAATATACATCAAGATGCAATAATAGAAGGGTATGAAAACTGTACATCATTGAAAATGGCATTTGAATCATTAATGTCCAACAATTACACCCGTTTCATATTAACTATAGGGCTTACTGCTGTTGCAATATATCGCCATGGTGATAACGGATTTAAGGTATTTGACTCACATGCAAGGGATGTATATGGTAGAAGCAATGCTCACGGTGTATGTATTCTGATTGAATTATCGTCTTTAGATAATTTAATTCTGTATTTTAAAAGTATACATAATAATGAAGTATTTGAAATCACAGGTGTTTCTGTCAATGAAGTTCAAGATGCTATGCAAATTGAAAACAATCCTACTGACACCATAAATTCCAACTTGAGTTGTACTATAGCTCTTTATTCAATATGTTATTCTATAATGAAATCATGTAGCTACTGGAATTCAGATACTTTGAACAATATTGTAGATGGAGGACAAATATTATATCATCATCTCCACTTTAATCGTAAAATGACAACAGTTGATATTCCATCTACTATTGATATTTGTGGTGCAGAGGTAACTTGTGTAACTGATACTACAATCAATGGAGTACTATATGACTCAATGGAAAGCAAATCTAACCTTGCAAGTATTATAGATGTAAATATTACCAAAAGCACTGGATTATTGATTTGGTTTCCAACATATTGCATCTGTTGTATATTTAAAACTAAAAGAAAGTCCAAGTTTACATACTTCTTTTTGCTTTATGATAAATTTAAAGCACCACCACTTCAAAATGTAAATACTGTTGATGGAACAGATTCACTTGTAGATACTATAGTCAACATTAAAAAACAAAACAACTTTGAACAGCAAGAATATCAAATACAGTTTTTATCATGTTATTGCAATCTGAACAAAAATGAAAGAAAAACATTAATGAAAAATCACAGACGAAAACAAAATTATGATGCAATGGAACCACAAAAGAAAAAGATGTTGATAGAAAAATCTCTATCCAGATACAATATTAATAAGAGAGATATACGGAGTAAGTGGGTCAAAATCTATCAATCAAAAAGCTGTGTAGAACTCTGTGTATAAAGGAGTATTTCTATTCAAAGATTAAGGACATTGACATTAATAAACAAGATAACATTTATGGTTTTTGTTTGAACCTTCCTTACACTTTGTTAAATTGGAAACGTTTGTTTGTTCACATTTCTAGACTTATATATTTAAGATATATATGCATTTTATATGTATTTTATTGCTATTGTTTTCTAATAAAAATATTTATAAATACAAAAAAAGTTGCTTGAATAGGGTACCTTATTTTGTTCCTTGAAATAAAATCTAAATACTTTAATAGTATCTAATAGACTTTACTTGTACTACAAGATTGTTTAAAGACACGAATACCCACACACTCCCCATTCAAATAACTCTGTCTTTTGTTTAGTTTTGAAGATGGTTATCATTATTGTGGGATTGCTGTGGTAATTCAAATGGCGCCCCTAACTCGCATAATTTTCACTTCGCAGGAAACTATTGTATTAAGGATCGAGTCTACTAAAAGAAATTTACAATACAATTTTAAAAATTGAAAATTTTTATCACAAACATCAAAATTCCAAAAATGTAATAAAAAGTATATGGTCAAACATCAAGTGAATGGGATGGGCACCGTTAGGGTTACCGTTGTGTGAATAAAGCGTCGTATATCACATCAACGCGCAAGGCATTTCGGTGACGTCGCATGATAAAAAACAATCTCGTTCCCAGAGCTTAGTCTTTCATTTACGCAGGCGCGACATTTAGAATTTTCGTCGAGCATGCGCAGTAAGAAATTGGCTCTGGGGACGAGATTGGATAAAAAAGAACCCTGAGTTCACGCAATCTAGTTCACGCGTCTAGTTAATATATAATTCCTATATATATTTATTGGATCATATTTTACATTTTTGTCAGCATAGTTCGTGCAACGTACTTTACATCGCGAATTTTGTATGGGAGTTCGCCGTGTATTTATACAAGTAGCGGCGAATTCGTAACTGACATTTCAAATAATACTTATTTCTTATAGTAAAGGACAACGACGAGTTCACGCAGTTATGCGTCTAGTTTCTATTGAATTAGAGAAAATATAGGTGCGCGCGCGTACAATTCATGACATCACAAATAGAACGTTTTTGGAACGTCAATAATAAACTGTCTTTTTTCGCTCAATTTCCTCGCGCGTGATTTGAGAAAAAAAGACTATTTTGGTCAATTTTGACGGATTTCTTTCAAGCAATTTTTGTTCACTCCTATTTATTATGATTTTGCTCTCTACACACGAATTTTTTTATGTGTATTTTTTCGTTTTCTATTTAATTTAAGGCTTGATTTTGTTTTAATTTGTGGCAATGTCTAGTAGGCTGACGTGATTTTGTTGGCTAGCAGACGCCACAGGAATCCCGAGACAACCAAACGAAACACATAGATTACCCCGCTCATTCAGCAAATCTATTTATTATAAGTCTATTGCTACCTCGTAATTCTGGTTAAGTTTTGGGACCATTGTGTTCTTCTTTCAACACAACCTGCGAAAAACGTACCAGAACCTAGAGAATTTGCTTTTAAACAGCCCCCAAATGATAATTTTTAAATTGGCTACCATAAAAACAACAATGCAAAATACAACGATTTTTACCAAAAAAACATTAAACTTGCTTGGCTTCTTTCAAACAGTGGGCTCAGCACTACTTTGACGCTTAATGATGCTCTCTCGGCAGCGTTTAATTTAATTTAATTTAATAACAGTGCTTAGGGCGCATTTCGCAACCCTCAATGCGTTTAAAAGCAAAAGATAGCGGAAAAAGAAAAATTTATCACAAACCCAAATTCTTTGCCGTATTCTTTGAAGTGCATAGTCGCCGTAAACCGGTAAACCAATTTTTTAGTTCCATGACTCCTCGCCATCAGTAAAATCACAGGAATCCCTATTGAGCTTGTTGAGGAACTGCTAGCACATGGGCATTTTGTAATGCGCACGCGCGTCGTCGGCCATTTTTTTAAAGCAAATAGCTGAAATAAATCGTTGCGTGACAAATAGTTCAGGCGCGAAATTTAAATACCTCTGTAATTCAAAATGTTCTCGTCGAAAAAACACGCTTACTTTTTGGCTTTTCTCCACTCATTTACACTTTTAGAAAGCGTGAAATTAGGTCCTGGTGATGGGTGTTGTGTATGCAACAAAAAAAGTCAAAGGCAACGTTTCAAATCAATTTCAAAAGTGCTAGAAAATGATATCAAACAGTGTTTTAGTTTAGATTATTTGCCATCAAAATACTTGTGCGATGCTTGTAGACGTTTATCAAGATGGAAGAAGAAACAAAGACCAAATAGACCAGTTAGTATTCTAAATAATAAATTGGGTCATTAAACCATTTTGTTTTTATTGAAGCAACTGTAGACGTAATAAATATACCACTTCACTTTAACGTCAGCCATTTTGAATCAGGCCAGTAAAATTATTGAGAATTCGCATTACTTTGAGGTCTCATTGCTCCGCTCATTTTGACTCAATTTCCACTCTGCTCAAAATGACGTACACTAACGTGAAGCCAGTCTATTTAAAGTGCAATAAAATGTATTGAAATGTACAGAGCTTTGGTTTACTAGTGGTTTTTACTCATGCTTTTCTTTAGCAAGATATTGTGAACATCCCAACTGAACCAGCAACAAGTATAGACATATCGTTTGAAACAGAAAATAAAGGTATAAGGAACCTGTTACCGTAAATTCCATCAGAATGTCCTTGCTATTGACAGTTCTGAATTTGTATGCGCTTGATAACTAATCAAGGTGAAAACCATCATACAAAATAGCAAATGACTGTAATAGGGGTGGGATCAAGATGCAATCACACATACACATGTGGTCTGAGCACTCAAACCTACACTTGGTTTTATACAAAAAAGAGGTACAGTGTTTTAGATTAGCAGTAATTACAAATATAGCAAGTAAAGAAATATAAAAAAAGGATAACCCTACATGTACTATTTTATACAGATCTAGATCCATGTTGATTCGATAGTACATTTGGCTTACAATATAATAAAAATCATTCAACAATTCTGGGCAATAATATCTATCACTTTTGTTGGTTGTATCATTTTTAAGGATGTGAAATCAAACAACAACTGAAGTTAATTAGAGACACTTTACCAGGAAACAAAAAAGAGTACAAAAAACATTAGTTATGACCCAGATGAGTTTAGGGAAATATGCAAACATGCTGGGGGTGTGCAGTTGTACGACAACATTCTTAAGGCTGTCACAAGCCCTCGTCATTCAACAGAAAGAATTGACCTGAATAAAAAACGAGTCATGGCCATAATTATGAACATGTGCTATTGCCTAAGTCAGAGATTTAGCTGCCTATCTTGGTTAGCCTATACATGGTTATTATAGGCAGCCTGTACTGTCGAGCCAGTTATAAATCTCTAATCTAAATGAAATTTACAAACAACAGTACTAAATAAAGTCATTGTCAGAGATGTGATGCTTTGCAAGCTGATCATGTTATTTATTTGAAAAACACACATATGAACCAAGAAGGAATCGACACTGAGCATATCTTAGGAAATACATGCTGCCGAAGATCATTAGACATGAGATTAAATGAACTTGTCCAACAACATCGCACTTCACTTTCAAATTTTTTGCACAAGGCAATAAGTAACAGATGGCTGGTGGTACTAGTCATAGATGACTACACTGCAAAACATTCCATAAGACGACCTGAGAATGAGCATCTATCGGTAGCCAAAACAATGTGCACCATTATTATCAAGGCCTTCAAGACAATACCTGCAATTGAAAGAAATAACAATTCATCAACTCACATACATGACATACAAGGAATAGATATACAACTCTGCTCTGACACAATAACATCTTCTACAACAATGACAGAACTTGCCGAAAGCTACACAGCAATTATGCTAGACTGGATGAGAGCATCATTTTTTAACCCTGAACTCACCCGACAAAGACTTGACACACAAATACAGTGATAATAACAATGTTAGAAAAATGAGAAAAATGGATGATCTACACTTACTCGACTTTAATTATTTATTAAATTTATTTAAATTAAGAAAAAAATTAGTAAAAACTGATTGATTGTTTTTTTTTGCAAGTGTATAATTAAAAGGTAATAAGTTGGATTAATTTGCACTTTATTTTTTGAATTCTTTATAAATTCATCTCAAATTGGGAACATCTTAATATGTGCACTAATACTATCCTACACTAAGCATTGAACCAAAAGAGCAATGAAGTGCATATTTAGATATATTTAAACACAGATTTATCAGTACAAAGTTGACTCTAACTTCCAACTATTCATCATTGCAAGTGAGTTGCTATAAAATGGTATGACAGTAAATACAACTTGAACCATGTGATTGCTGTAAATAATTCCATACATGAGGTTTATTTTAATCATCAATGTTATAGAAAAATGGCCAGTTTTAGTCTGGGACCATAATTGCCTGTGATGTATAAAAAAATGCATTATACATTTGAGATTACACTTTTAACAAATGAATATAAATGCAAGCTATGCTGCATAGATAATTTTTCACTAATGCACTTCTCATTATCATTAATTCAGACCTTTAAAGTGAGCATAACTGCTGTACAATACAGTAGCAGGAATGAGTTGTTTACTAGTTAAAATGTATTTTAGTGTAGTCCTTAATCACTGAGAATGCTCAAGACCTGTCTTCTAATAATATTCTTGGTGGTTAATGAATTATAATTTGCTATATTATTGTGAAAAATGTTTTGAAATAATACAATTGTGACCAATTGACAGCCCTTGCTTACAGTTAAAAGAGTTTGAATAAGAATCAACTTTGATTGGATATTTCCATTTCAGATTTCCCTGCTCGCAGAGTCTCTCTCGTCAGGATTCACAAACGAGAGAGACTCTGCTAGCAGGGAAATTTCAGACTGACAAAAATAATTCCATCTTAAATGTTTGTTTGATAAATGGCTTTAAGTCAGACATTTTTTATATTAGTTGATATAAACATTACCAAACTAAAAGAAAAACACAAAGAAAAAAAATTAAATCAAGACAATGAAAAAACAGAAGAAAAAAAACATGTTCAAGATCTGGTTATTAATTAGCATAAATTTGCATCAAAATCCCCACGTTCCAGTGAACTAATAATGGCGGACAAGAAATACATGGCCTTCACTTTAGCAGTTCTTATGTAGGTTATTTCCACGCGATAAAAGAAAACTAACCCATTTACTTGATTCTTTAGTTTTCCATCATGACATTGAAAGTTCAATCGTTTGGAGGCTGTGCGTATGAATTCGTTTAATTTGTATACATTTGATGTAGTGTATGACATCGCGAGAAAAATTCCAACAAGAAAACATCTGAAGCATTTCAATAAAATGAATATCAAAATGAATTAATCCACTGTAGTAATATATCTTACTAATAAGTCTCTGAACATTTATCATTCGGTATCAATGTACAATGATACTCTACTGTGTATAGATTTGATAAAATTAAATAAATGAAATCGACAACAACTCCACTGTCCTCTGAGTTGAGAACTGTCACGCGGTGTACATTTTTGACATCCCTTTAAACCCCACGGCTTTAGAGCAAATAAGCAATATTACATGAAAGACGAGTCAAAACACCTAATGTGGTTGTATGTTTCGTTTGGGAGCGAAAGCTGAAACCAGACGTGAATCAATGTTTAAACTGATCAAAAAATTGATGATATTTGAATTTTAGGATAATGTACATTAAAATCAGTAATAAAAAATAAACAATTGATACACAAGTCTAAATCTCTAGGCATCATTTACTTACCTCATGCAATATACTTGAAAATAACATGGCTCGTTTAGGAGGATCGCGGCAGCAAAGTCTGTCGAATCTTCAGATTTTCTCATTTCTTCACTAGTTTAGCGGTGGATATTTTTCCAAAAAAGTGTACGATCATGTCATCTATTCCTACCACTGACAGCCCATTGTGTAGTTATTCCGGTGATGGTAAAATCTTTACCTCAAGGAAAACTTAAACATGCGATATTCATGCCGAAAAGTCAAAAATGCGTCTCTAAAAACAAAATGGCGGCTCACTGTCTCCTTGAAACCTCTTGCAAACGCATGCGCATTACACACGAGCGTTTAGAGGGCCAATTTAATGCCCGCGATATTTTTGTAATAGTAAGCGGCATTTCTATTGCAGTAGCACTCAACCGCGAAAATTAAACTATTCTAGTATCGGCATCGTATGGAATGTAAACAAGGCAACGATAACCAAAACTTTCTTTTCGTTCTAAAGACATGTTTTTGGGGAAAATGGCGCTATAAATTCGCCTTGATTAACCAGTAGATCTTATATAGCCAAATGGAATAGTGCAGAAGAGCTGGCGGCATGTTTCAGCACGAATTTTCATAATGCAGGTAAAATATGCAGCGTGTTGTGCAGTGGAAAGCAAACAAGCGAAAGCAAATGTTTAAACTTTTTACTTAAAAAACCTTTGGTTTTTAAAAAAATTATCGAACTAAAAATACATATAGAAAATTTACTGAACTCACAAGAACTTGTTTTGATAAAAAAAAGTCTCGAGAACAACTGATGGAGATGGAAATAATTATGAACCTTCGACAAAAACGATGTCGACATGCCGTGATGAAAACAACCATCTCGTTCGCTTTGAATTTGTACTGACATCTGTTGCTCAATTTTAAACAAGGTCCAAATCAAAAATATACTTAACCAAACATGTAATTCATAAAGGTATGTCTTAACCTATTTAACATGAGCTTATTTAATCGCAATTTATTTTAATTTTATTTGATTGTATATTTGCTCGCTTATTGGTGTCTATACGACATTACAAATTGAAACAAAAAGATATTTAGTCCCTCGACAGGTGTAATAATCAGAATGACATATTTTTCATTGCCAAAAGTAGAAACAACAATATGCTTCTTTCACAAATGTGATTTTTTTAAAAAGGCGCAATAACCAGAAACATATGCTCCTGTTTATATTTTATTTAGAAAATCATTTTAATATTATGGTGAAATAGAAGGATGTTCGTGACGGTCACGATGCAAAAGAGGCACGGAGAAATATTAAAATTAAACTATGTAGAACAACAACTACAATGATAAGAATAATTGAAAAACAAACTTATATCTTATAAAAATTGTTTTCAATAATTACTTTTTTGAGGCCAATCTTTGATAACCTACTATTTAATACGTTTTGATGTGACATTATCTGATGCATAATCGACAAGAACGTGCGAAGCATGACAACAAGTAAACTATTTAAACTAGAGTGCACATAACCAGCATGAAACAGCAAATAACTAATTTTCCTTATACCTGCGGCTAGGTAGTCTTGTTGGGATGTTGTACTTGATATTTATTTTGGTAAAATAGCACACCAACAATTAACAAAGAAGTAATAGGGAAATTTGTGTCGTGCAGTCAAGCCATGATGAAGGCACAAGTTCGATGTGAAAATGCACGTCTTGAAACAACAGCTTTGTGTCTATGTTTTTGCTTTTTGTGCCAAGATAGCAACAGTCTCTAGAAAAGAAGCAATTTCAAGATGAGGCCAACTCTCAAATTGCTTGAATTTGCCTTGTAAATTGTGAGTACATGCCGGGCGTTATGTTGTATCCTTCACGTGGAAAAGACTTGATGCCAAGGACAGCTATACATCCACGAAATGCCATAAGCACACGTACATACTTTCCATGATACCCTTAAAACACATTCGCATTCATTTTGTGCAAATCGTCTTCTTTTTTGAACAGCAATTCAGATGTAAACTTGAAGTCCCTCCTGGAAGCACACTCAGTCAACATTGTCAACATTAGCTCTCACAGACGCGGAGCGGCTTCAAAGCTTCTGAAAGCAAACACCGCGCGCCGTTTTTATCGCGGGCTTTTAATGTATAAGACATATGGGAAACTAAACGCTCGTGTACAAAATGCCCATGTGCTGGAATTTTTTTTGCAAGCAATTTGTTTCACTCTTTTTTTAATAATGTCAATCGTGTGCATAATTTTCTTTCTAACTTTTAATTATTTTTGTTTGTTTGTTTGTTTTTTGGTTGGTTGGTTGGTTGGTTAGTTGGTTAGTTGGTTAGTTGGTTAGTTGGTTAATTGGTTGGTTGGTTGGTTGGTTGGTTGGTTGGTTGGTTGGTTGGTTGGTTGGTTGGTTGGTTGGTTGGTTGGTTGGTTGGTTGGTTGGTTGGTTGGTTGGTTGGTTGGTTGGTTGGTTGGTTGGTTGGTTGGTTGGTTGGTTGGTTGGTTGGTTGGTTGGTTGGTTGGTTGGTTGGTTGGTTGGTTGGTTGGTTGGTTGGTTGGTTGGTTGGTTGGTTGGTTGGTTGGTTGGTTGGTTGGTTGGTTGGTTGGTTGGTTGGTTGGTTGGTTGGTTGGTTGGTTGGTTGGTTGGTTGGTTGGTTGGTTGGTTGGTTGGTTGGTTGGTTGGTTGGTTGGTTGGTTGGTTGGTTGGTTGGTTGGTTGGTTGGTTGGTTGGTTGGTTGGTTGGTTGGTTGGTTGGTTGGTTGGTTGGTTGGTTGGTTGGTTGGTTGGTTGGTTGGTTGGTTGGTTGGTTGGTTGGTTGGTTGGTTGGTTGGTTGGTTGGTTGGTTGGTTGGTTGGTTGGTTGGTTGGTTGGTTGGTTGGTTGGTTGGTTGGTTGGTTGGTTGGTTGGTTGGTTGGTTGGTTGGTTGGTTGGTTGGTTGGTTGGTTGGTTGGTTGGTTGGTTGGTTGGTTGGTTGGTTGGTTGGTTGGTTGGTTGGTTGGTTGGTTGGTTGGTTGGTTGGTTGGTTGGTAACGTAACCTTTCATATATTTATTTACTATAAAAAAAACACAAAACGTCCTGCGAGTTTTTTATATGACTTCAAAAACTCCAACACTTATCAAACCAAATATTTCAAATACAATTTTGAAAAATAAGCGAAAAAAGTTATAAAATTGACTATTGGTCATTCTGATCATGAGCAGAATTTCTAATGTGTGTTGAATATGCGTCCCACATTTGATTATTGTCCTTGGGAGTTCAAGGGGGACAAACTTTCTTAAATAACAGGTTCAATTCCTTGAACCATTTTGGTCACATGATTGAACAGAGGTTGCTTCGTATCATGCAAAGTAATCTCATTACTATTCAATGAACCTTTATATAAAGACTCTAGAGTCTTTATATAAAGATTCATTGAATACAAATGAGAGTATTTTACGAGTATATAAAATCCCATGCATGTGACGAAAATTGGACCACGGATTGGACTAGATGCTCATGAATTATTAATGAGTTTTTGAACATGTATTAAAATATATCCAGCATTGTTAGGTTTTGCTTGCAAATTTGAACAGCTCTTCTTTTTTATCTTCGGGGTCAGTATGAATATCGTCTATTTCTCCTCTGAGGTATCGGAAATGTTGTGTATTGAGGTGAAAAGTAATTAATTTAAACAGTAAGTTGGCAAACTTGTTTACTTCCAAAACCCTACGTACAAAGACACACTTTATAACGAGGCTAATACATAACAGGACCAATTACGTTCCGATTCATTTAACGGGGCTCATGATGTGTACAAACCGCAGTATGTGGGATAGGTTCTCCTAGCTCATTTTTTCTTGCGGATAGACCAAATAAACTCGGCCAGTCTTCTTCAAAACGCATCCTCAAATTCCTACCTTTGACAAATTTATCGTATTTTTTTCAGCTCTCTTAAAATATTTTTCATTGAATGAGTAAAATTCATTTCAAAATTTCATTCTAAACAAAAGATTGTTGATATTGCTGCTAGCATGTCCAAGTCAAAAGAACCCACTCAACCACGCTTGAGATTGCATTATATTAGAACGATTGAATATATTTAACATAATCAAACAAGACAATTTGAAACCATAGCGGAGAATAGTACAGTTTATTTTTTCAATAATACTAATCAAAACTTATAGCTAAATATTGTTGTTGAAAATGACCCATATATATATATTGTAAGTAATCATGATCGGCGAGCTGTCTTGAATAGCTCTAGATCTACTGCAGATTACCTGTACCATAAATCAGTATTTACATTGTATATGCATCTTTTTTTTTCTTTTTTCAAAGATAATGCAATACAAATGTGTTATGTATTTTCTTATCTTTGAGTTTTTGTTTTATTTTCCAAAAAAATGATATCAAATAAAATGTTTATGTCTATGTCTAACTAACAATATTCAGAACGGTTTTGAAATGACCAATGTACTCTTCCTAATCCTGAAGTATTAAATTTATTTAGGTATATGTAGAAGCTTCTCAGAATGCGTCCCGCTTGAGCAGCAAGCATAGTGGTTCAATATGACAACGACAGCACAGGCATGGAAATTGCATAAACTCAAAAACAAATTAAAATAAAACAATCATACGAATTTTATGTCACGCATATAACAGGGAACTACCGGTTAAAACTATCAGGACAACTACTACACCATCGATATATCTAAATTTGTTCATGTCCTAAATGTGATTAAAAAATTTTTTAACTTATAAAATTACTTACAATTTTGTTTATTTTTTTTAAATAAAAGTTTTGACAAGTTAATTAAAATTGTTCATGCATCGAATGTATGCGCATCGATGTGGAATATACACATATTTCTAAAAACGTTGTCAAACAAAAAAAAAAAAGGAGCAAACGCGACCGAAAGGAATTGTGGGTAACAGTTCCTGATTCTTCATAAAATCATATTGCTACTATTCATGTATAACATAAAACCATTTTGTCGCTGATGGGCTTTTTATGTAAGTCAGCATCATTGATTTGGTTGTTGCCTCTTATTTCTCAATATTGTGAAAACTCCATAATTTGTTTCTGTTGCGCAAACGCCTTTCTCTCCAACGTTGTTTGAATAGGTTTATACGGCCTAAAAGATACTATGATCTTGTATACTTGAAAAAAAACATTAATAATTCCTGAGCATTCAGTCCAATTCGTTGGTCAGTCTTTGATCATATGCATGAGGTTTTAGACGCCATAAAGCACTCTCAACTGTATTCGATATATCTTTATATAAAGATACGTTCTAGAAACCACTGTTCAATATAATGTGAACAAAATGGTCCAAGGAATTGAAACTGTTCTGTTAAGAAGTGGGGCTCCCTCTAAACTCTTAAGGGTCAGAGTCAAATGTGAGACGCATATTAATTTGACACACATCAGAAATTCAGCACATGAATTTTTGGTGATTCCATGTTTACCTTTTTTTTCCCTTTGGACAAAATGAACGTGTTTATGCATAAATTATGAATACAAGTTTTAATGCGAAAAACTAAAAGCGAAATCATGAAAGAAATGTGTATGTTTGATCGATATTGCTTTTGCCAATGCTTGCAATTATTCTACGTATAGGAACCGGGTTTAATTGTTCATTACAAGCATATTTTATAAAGAGCAGTCTTTATTTAGTAAATGTGTGTCATGTTGTGGTAAATATGCTAGGAAGCAATAGAGTGAGTTACTACATGTCAAATCCGACTGGGTCAACACAAAGACAATTGACAATGCATTCACCTACCGAAAACCAGCAAGTTCCCTGAATTGTTAGTTAGCCATGACATAACAACATTAATACTTTTTTTATCTTTTATCACCATCAGACTAGTTTGATATTAAACTTTGATATTAAACTATGTTTGCTAAGTTTTTGATGCAAGAGCTGGCGTAATGCCCGGGGGGGGGGGACTCCCTTCAGATCTTGGTAGGGGTGTTCCGCTGGGATCCTGTACTAGAGGTTACCCTGTTTATGACAAAAAATACCTAACTTCCATACCCTGTTTATGACAAATTACAATTGTTTACAAACATTATATGATTTGTATAAATATATCAATTCAGACACACGTGCTGCTCTTATCTTTTTTTTTAATTCAACGATCTTATTCCTGCCGATTTCCTGAATGCAAAATAATTTCTCTCACTTTTTGGGTCCTGAGTATGACAGGAAGTTTGGATTAAATCGGAAATAGAGTAGAATTAGAAGCCCTGTTCATGACACCAAAGTCGAAAAACCATACCCTGTTCAGCGGATCATCCCCGTGTAGTACCCCCAAGTTTTAATATTTTGACGTCAGGAGAAAACCAAAAATAGCATTATTCTTAGAACTGTTGTGAATGCCTATCAAATTATGTCTTGACCAATAAGATTTATAGATGACCTATTATTCAACCAATCAGATAATTTCTTGTAAGGAGTGGCAAAATGTCTCTAAAAGGGTTTCTAAACGTCCCAGACCAAAGCTTCCATGAATTATGCAAGCTAGAGGTTACAGAGTGGTATCAACGTTTTATCGAGAAATCACAGTAATTTGAAAAAAATGCTAAAGTTATCTGTACCCTTTTTTGTGGTTCTGCTTTTTGCTTGCCTCACTCGACCATCTTGTGGCCAAAACAATGGCGGTAAGATTATTAATTGTAATGCAAGTATTTTTTTGTGACGAACCGCACTTCAATGAAATGTCAATTTGTCATCATAAAATCTAATACAAATACATACAGTTAAAGCCGATTTCCACCAGTGAAGTAACAACCTGAAGCCGGTTGTACGAAAGCCGATTAGCGCTATTCCAAGATTAAATCCGTCGGTTAAATTCACCCAGTGTTAGTCTGCGTTGTTTAAAGGTCGATTAGAGTTAACCTAGGATTAAAACTGGCTAACCTAGGGTTAAAAATTAATCCTGCTAGAGAGAAATATTACCTAGTTAACCAACGATTCAATTTGACAACAAAATGACGAACTAGTTGTTCTATCTCTCCCATGGGGAAGGCTACCACGTAGAGTTACTTTTGTAGCACGTTCTTTGAACGACTACTCGAATGAACAACTGCAAACACGGAATAGGTTCGGTAAAACAATTGTTTAGGTACATAGAAAACCTTTTAATAAGTGATTTTTATTTGTTATGATGGTCAGCTTTGACTGTTTGACTGTTTTTTTACTTTTAGATCTGTTAAAACCGTTATCTCCGACGAGCAAAAGTTTGCTTTCCTCTTTCTAATGACGACTTCTTTCACTTCTTTTCGTCCGGTTTTAAATCGACTTCGACAGGATTCGTTTTTTATCGTTACTTTACTAAACTAAAACAACTCGACAACAAATTAACAACGGGAAAACAATAATCGGAACAATTTAGCAACCAATTAGAAAACTGAAAAAATCTAGTTTTTGTAAAATTAATCCTGGATTAGTTAATCCAGGGTTAAATTACCTTTTGAGTAATGCATTTTTAACCTAGGATTTAACGCTAATGCCAGGTTAGTTTTAATCGACTTACAATAGGCTCACTTACTCGTACAACAGGCTGGGCTAAACGAGGTTTATGTTGCGGCAACATATGATTTGCGCGCGCATAGTTTTACCTGGTTTAGACACTGTGGAAACATCGTTGCAATAAAATGTTTCTGAAACAAGTGAGAAACATTTTGTTGCTATCAGCAATTTTGCCTCGTTTAGCCAGGGCTTAAGCGAAGACGGAAAAGGAGATGAGACGGAAGGACTTCTTAGCGTGTGACAATTCTTATAATGTGTGGTATATTTGAGCGATTGGAAATTTTTCGAGTTTTTTTATGGCAAAATATAAGCATACGCTTGCATGGAGTTTTAGAAGCAATTTATAAAATTCGAATTCGCGTTTTCTCGGCGCTATATAGATACGCGGCTTTGCCTTGTATCTATATTTGCAGATAAACACTCATCCTTCTCTTATAAATAATACATATAGAATTATCCTAACTTGCATAAGCTTTAAACTCTATCTCTCCCGTTAAAGTTGAAAAATTATCGAGTTTTTGATGGAAAAATATGAAATTACGTTTGGAATTTTAGAAACAATTTATAGAATGAGAATGAGTTTTTTTATCGGCGATATAGAAACGCCCCATGTACCTATATCTGCCGATAAAACACTCTCTCTCATTTTATAAATAGTAATAATAAATAATAATAATAATAATAATAATAATAATAATAATAATAATAATAAAAGATTTGTATAGCGATTATACAACTCATCTCTAAGCGCTGTAAAATAAAAATCGAAATAAATATAAACTAATTATTTTGACATAAGTAGCTTGAGTAGGAAAATGGCCAGAATTCGGCAATAACTGACGGTCAAGGAATGAAATAATTCTCAAACTCACTAACAACACAAAACAATCAAATGAAACTCAAGTTACGCATATGCATTTTCAGCCAACAATCAATTGAAGCATACTAGCAGCCGAGTAACTCGAAAATGATTGGAAACTTAGCTTTCAGGAAAACTGATCATGCAGTGGGTGTGATATTGACTTTCTTCTGCTTATACAATGGAAATTTTCTCTTTTTATTTACTTGCAACTGCTAAAATAAGGAAAACTACTAAAATAATCAGAATAACTACAACTCATTTATATGTAGATATCTAAGATTGTTCAAGCCCCAAGTGTGCAAATCAGTTGAACTCATTGAATCCATTTTTGCAACTTTCGTTTTCATTTTCGTTTTCATTTTACACAAGTTAATTAAAATTGTTCATGCATCAAATTCATGTGCATCGATGTGGAATATACACCTATGTCTAAAAACGTCAGTCAAAAATAGGAGAAAGTGTGGCCGAAAGGAATTGTGGGTAATGTGGGTAATAGTTCCTAATTCTTTATAAAAAATTCTACTCATGTACAAATTAAAATCATTTGTCACTGATGGAATTTTTTATGTAGTCAGCATCGTTGATCGATTTGCTTTTGTTGCCTATTATTTGTAAATGTTGTGAAAAATCCATGATTCAGTTCAGTGTGCTATATCCATTCTCTCCGACGTTCTTCTTTAATTTTTTAATTCATATTATGCATATGTATTTTAATAAACAATTAAATTAAAGCATATTAGAAGACTAGGATGGTTGAAAACCTTCGATCGGTGGCTGTGATGTTAACATTCTTCTCTTTATGCCCTGTGATTTGTACGGTTCCCAACTGAACTTTTCTCTTGTTATTTTACTATTCTTGGCAGGAATGCGCTAAAAAATTAGAATAACAACAGCATTAATGTATAGATATCTAAAATTGTTCAAGCCTTAATTGAGTGTACATGGGATTTTGAAATCTTAACTAGTGAAATCACTTTTTGGCAACATTTGACTACAAGTACAAAGTTTAGCTTTTGACAACTTATTAATTCTAATTAGAATCATTCAGGCATCAAACAAGTTGACATTAGTTGTAAAATATATAGACAAGATGTACAATATATAAACATGGATGCACAAAACCAACATATTACTCCGACGAAGGATAACTTCCAAAACGTCAGTTTTACCTACTTCGTTCTTACTACGGTGTACAACTGATTTATATTTTACAATATTAATGTCAACTCGTTTGATGCCTGGGCGATTCTAAATCTAATTAATAAGTTGGGAAAAAGTTGTTTCTATAGAAACAATGAACCAATCTAGGCTAGTATCTTTACATTATATATACAAGTTATGCAAAATATTTGGCCGAAAAATTACCATTATGTAAGTCTGTAAGAGCTATAGTATATTTTTCTGTAAGCGTTCTATTTTTTTTTTTTTTTTTTTTTTTTTTTTTTTTTTTTTTTTTGCAGTGTTCATTTAACTTAATTTTAATTGATATTTGTATTCATATTTTTGGGGGCGTAGGGGAAACCAACATCAGAGTAGTTTGGGCTATAAAATGTGTTGCAAGATTGCTGAAGCTCATTTAAGCTTGTCTGCAATCCAAGTTTGATTTTATTTGACGTCAGAAGTAAACCAAAAATAGCATTATTCTTAGAACTGTTGTAACTGCCTATCAAATTATGTCTTGGCCAATAAGATTTGTGGATGACGTAATATTACACCAATCAGATAATTTCTTGTAAGGTGTGGCATAATGTCTCTAAAAGGGTCGCTAAAAGCCCCAGACCAATGCTTCCAAGAATCATGCAAGCTAAAGGTTACAAAGTGAAGTGAAATGTTTATCTAGAAACTACAAAAACCAGAAAAAATGCTAAAGTTATCTGTGCAAGTTTTTTTGGTTCTGTTTCTTGGTTGCCTCACTCGACCATCTTATGGCCAAAACAACGGTAAGATTATTCAAGTGAAATAAAATATTAGTTCAAGCAGATTTGGTAACGGATCGTATCGCACTTCAATAAGATATCAATTCATCAGTTAAAATATAATGCAAATATTATGTTAGATACAGTAAAAACCAACTAGTGAAGTAAGCGGAGAATGAAATGGAGACGTAGAGGTAAAAAACTTCTGATGGTGTAAAAATTAGCGAATACAGACGGACGCGGAGAAGATAGACGACCCAAGTAGAAGCAAGACTTCCGTTCTGCTTCCTTCGCCCCTTCTTTCGTCGCATGCATCTCCACTGCACAAGTGAAAATCAGCTTAAAAGGCCTCTTTTACTTTATATTTTAAGACCAGTGAAAAAACTGTATATTTTATTTGTGACATTCTGATGAAGACTGCCATTGCGTATCCGAAACGTCAAATTAGAAAGCGCATCATGATTCAAACTGAGAATACCTCGATTGTTGCATCGTGATAGGCTGCTAGCTTTCCTTCCGGACTTGCAAAATCATATGATGCATATTTAATAAATCAATTCCTTTATACTATATTGGAGCATTTTCTAAATTATGAAATATATATCGATCTGCTCCGGTGAGCAAATGTTGCTAGACTGTGAAATATTTCAGAATTGGGTCATTGCAAAATATTGCGGTATTTTACTAAATGCTACCAATGCACATCGCTTTTTTCCCACATTTGATATACGCGTGTGAAATGCAATGATATCTTAAACAAGAGAGCTTTTTATTCTTATCTGCTTATTCCTTAAGCGGAAGACATGGACATTACGGCAGCATATATACACCATTTACTGTGAGCTCTGTAATAGTACTGCAAGCCAGGGGCCACAAAGTGGTAGCTCCGTGGTCTACTATATGATGAACAGTCTTATTGGCTCTTCTGCGTCACCCTGTTTAATATATGTGACTGATGTGTGAAAAAAAAGGAACTCGATTTATTGCCCTTATCCGAGTAGGCTTGAAATTAAAAAGCGCATTAAGCTAACGAAAATGGCACTATATAAATATTAATTCATAAATATTATTATTATTTATTATTATCAAAACTATCTGCAGAGGTAATCATAAAGTCGATAATTTCACCTCAAATACTAAGACCCTGCGTGATGGTCCAGCCGGGGTTCGAACACATACCTCTTTCCTGACGTGAACAACTGCAGAGTGCTCTGAAAACGGCAAAACTTTTAAAGAATGTGCATTATATTTATTACGGTCAGATATGTGTTACCAACTGATGTGATGAAAGAAAATACTTAATTAATTTTTATTATTATTAATATACGCATTACAAAGCTAGGTTTTTATTGTGCTCATTAAATCGATGGGGAAAACGACAGAGATGTAAAACAGCATGAATGGCTGTTGATTGATTCGAATAAGTTCCGCATTGCATTTTATTCCACGAATTTTTAGTCTATAGTAGCTTTGGATTTTTGCCAAGAAATAAAAGGAATTGTTTGACGACAAATATTTGCACATAACAAATATTTGATTTAATTTTCTAGTAGGTCCTGTTCCGAATCCACTTATTTTTTAATTTCCGCTTTGAGATATATTGTTGCCAATTCCCGAATTCTATACATTCTTTGTAAATTTTCAAATAAAAGATTGATAAAAAACGTAAACATACAACCCAAGTTTGTTTCAAGTTGTTTATCAAATGCGCTGTAAACCAAATGAGTTGAAGCAATGTCACTTTTTATGTTTTATCGTTGCGTTGGTAATCGCAAAAACAAACTTTTCAGGGGTGGCTGAAATAAACAATTTTACGAAACAAAAGAGCTGACCCCTATCCTTGGAAATGTAACCTCGACAGTTTAATTAATGTTTGTCAACGTCCTTAAAGATGTGTTGTCTTATTTTGCTGGTTTAAAAACACAATTTTGGACAGGGCTTTTTTCTTTTGACTTTTTTATATTTAATGTGAGCTCAATTTGACTCCAGATACATATAGCGGTGTTCTGATGTGGCAACCAGCAGAACAGCGATTGACCGTTATTTCAATAAAATTGTTTCTCTTTATGTTTTCCCCTTGTTTTGCAAAAGATCAGACCATCTTTTTCCCGGAATGAAGCGATTCAATTTTCTCAGACGAAGTCTTCATACGATGAAATTTGACAGAAGAGCAGTTATCTGCGTCGTTTAACAAAGACAAAGCACTTGATAATAGCCTAAGGTCATCTAATCGTCGAAAATATGTCATCCTACTGTTTTGTATTGTCATAGGCGGTGGCACCAAACGGAGGGGTCTTTGTTTGACTGTTTCTTTGTGCAAGCTAGATTTTAAAAGTGATGTAGCTTTGTTTTATGCCAATAATTCGTAACAGTAAAAAATAAATGAATTGACAAAGCTGATTTGACAGTGTGCTCATTTTATCTTCCCCTTCAAAACGTATTGTTAACCTTTTTTATTGTTAACGTTTTATTCCCATTAAACAACAATTAACTATGATGTTAGCTTTGATAACATAGTTAAAGCCATCGATTTTTGATTTAATTAAAGCGATTTTAAGATCGTTTTTCAGAAAGCTATTTCATCATTTTCAAGCATTTAACAGTAGAATATCGATGTTATCAAATTAGATTTCAAAAATCTACTCGTCAAGGGGCGTGGATGATTGTATTATATTTTAGGGTTCGTGCCCGGGGGGGGGACTCCCTATTGAAAGAGGGTGGGGATGCTCGCAGTCCCTTTTAGGGGTTGAAATCGAGGTTTTGGTCCCGCTTAGGGTGTTATGAACGAGATTGCCTACCAGTTGAGTTTTGTGGTCCCTTTTAGGGGTTTTAAAATAAACAGCAACAACAATGCTTCTTTTCAACGATGTTTATTCTATATCAATGCCTTTCTGGATTGTGTCAATTAACACTTGTCAATAAAAGAAATTACATTGACTTTTGACAACAATGACTGTATTCTAATGGTCTCCTTTCTTGCCAACTTTATTGTCAATCGTACTGGAACATTGATTCCTCCTCCGCGTCGATATCGTCCATGGGGATCAGGAAAAGGAGGGCCAGTTATGATACTGCCAATATTTTATTCAAAATCTATTATAAAAGGGTTCAGTTAACGATTTTTATATGACGACGTCGTCATAAACTCATACGAGAAGAAGGCGTTTGATGTTAATAAATTAAATCGAGAAACCCAGCCTTGAATACGTTTTTGCTTGGTCCCTCTTAGGGGTAGAATTTTATCCCTGCCACGCCCATAAACTGACAACACAGGTCCCTTTTAGGGTCCATTTTTAAGATTTTTGGCGAGCATCCCCACCCTCTTTCAATAGGGAGTCCCCCCCCCGGGGGTTCGTGTATCTTTTAGGCAAACGAGGTACTTTTGGAGGTAAAAACGGCCACCTTCAAAAGACCCGGTTCCCCAGGGATATATCATTGCAAGGTTCTGATATAATATCGCTATATATGGTACTAATGCAGATCAACTAATGCCAAATCTTGACTAGAAGAAGCAATATTTTCAGTAAAAAGGACAACAAGCAATGAAACAAAGCACTCATCAACCTTGCTCATAGATATGATCAAATTGAAACTCTATTCTTATAAATATTTACTTCTTGGGAGACACCCTTTGAGAGACAACGCGAACAAAACATACTACGCCGTCCCAAAAATAAATGCTTGCTAAAGAAAAAATTGTTGAATTACACACACATTGCATTAACAACACTAGAGTATAAATTTGTGCCCTTTTTGCAGAGAAGCGCTTTACTTCCGGCTCCAGCTGGTTATAATGAGTAGAGTACCGAGGTGATGACGTCATAAATGAAAATTACATGATTTATTAAACTTTTATTCTCGATACAAAGGATCTTGAAAGAGGCTCAAATTCGAGGATGGAAATCGGTTCAATAGTGGCTGACATATGACTAGCTGCATATAGAACTACGCCATACGTTTCTCTGTATTTTTGGCTTGGTTCCAAATTAGCATATAGAACCAAGGCGAAAATGTGGAGAAATGTACTACGCAATTATATATTCAACTGGTTATATCTATTCAACCAATTTTCATGAAACTTGATATGTGAGCTTTTTTCAGATATTCTATACAAATCAGGGATCAAAATCTCTAACATCAAACACACGATTTTTTATGACGTCACACTCAGTGAAAGAGTTGTAGACTAGGATCACTTGCACAAAATGCCGCGAGCTATCCTTACGACTTGAATTAAAATGCCACCCACTGTCTAGTCTTCGTCATCCAATGTTTGTTTAAGACTAAGCTGTAAATAATCTAACATTTCCTGACTTTCTTTCAGCTGCCCACAGTGTCCAGACATTGGATAACTTCATTGCTTTGGTCGAGAAGATTGAGAGACACAACCTGGCAAAAGATCAACCTATGATAATAATCGCCAACTATATCAGGAAATTAGCCTTCAGTAATAACACCAAATGGAGCACCCTACTGGCATCAGCAAACTGTAAATAAACGAACGTGCTTGCAATAGAGTACCGCATTCTGGCGTCACACACAAAAAAACTTTTTTTTCGAATTTTAAGGTTTTAACAGATAGATAGTGTAGCCAAAAATGAATTATGGCCGCGCAAATTCGGCAAAAAATTGGCTGAGATATAAGCAACTGGCATATCAAGCTTTGCCCTTAAGAATGTTGTCGTTTTCTTTCAAGCCTCACATATTCCCTTGAGTAAGTAACTCTCAAAATCCTTCAATTTTTTTAATTTTTTGAGTGAAATTATACACAACAAGTCTGACATTGTGATTTCTGACCGAAAAGTGACTGTTAAACCTAAAACAGATCCGCATTGTATTTCACCACAGGAAACCCAAAATCGACAACTAAAGTTTGATATGTAAAAAATATGGCGTGTTAACAAGCACGTTAAAATAAGAGAAAATATATAATCCAATGCTCACTCAATTTTGGTACAATTTTCACCTTTATTAATATTTTTGTTACAGTTTTATCTGGACATGTTATTTACATAACAAGTACGGGTAAAAAGTTTTTTTGTGAAGTCAAGACTTCGGTACTCTAATGTAGTTTAGTATCTTGTATAAGGGCTGGTTTTCACTCGTGTCGGAATCTGAATTTGAATGTGAATCATTACAAAGTCGGAACAGAACTGAATCGACGTGAAACCCATTGTAGGAAGAGTAATCTTACGATTGGAGGCGAATCTGAATCCTTGATATAGACCATTTCTGAAATAGCAAACATGGTGCATTATGGTCTAGCTTCAGTACAAATATCTTTTGTTCATTATGCCATATATGGTGTTCTTTGTACTGAAGCTAGACCACAAGGCATCTTTTTTATTAAACTCAGAAAAGGCCTATGGAAAGCTAGAGTCAATTCTCACTTCAAAAGAGCCTGGGCTTACTTCAATGTTCATTTCTCATAAGCGATGGAATTGGAAACGGAGTTGAAGTAAAAGTAGAACTCTTCCAATTCTTGCAAAATGAGTCTGGTTTTTTTTTTGAAATATCAATTATATAGTGGTAAACAGTTAGTGAATATTTAGTCAAAAAATTAACTGTCAACTAAGATTTGACTTAGAAATGAAACACATCTTGTCAAAAACGAGGTATTTGGGAATAAATGAAAAAAAATTCATTTGTAGATAAAGTAAATAAATATTGCAGCAAAAAAAAAATAATGATTAACTACTGCATTTAGCTGAGAAATTAATAGTCAATTCAGATTCGGGCAACCTCCTTCCCCCGTCCCATCAAACACATTGATAAGCACTTATTTTCCAGTTTTAACTTCAACAGAAGACGCTTATGACTTTGATTGTGATTATCACGCAAGTGAAAATAAGGTTTAAGTGTTTGTTCGGTACGCATGATCTGCACTTGCGTATAAACAGAACATCATTTTTTATTGACCCATATATCATACAATCTACAATCAATATAGTCTGTTGTAACACAGTCCTAAATATACTTTTGGGGAGGGGAGGCACGAGCCAGCCTAACGAAAGTATAGCTTTATAACTTTCTCTAGTTCTGAGTTAATTCTCTTTGGTCTAAGTACCATAACATGTCAGTTCAGATCGATCATCCTGATTGGCACACCATTACAACAATGTTAATACAATTATATGAAATGATTCCAATTGAAAGTAAATTATTACAAGAATTATCTTAACATTTCCTCGGACATATTTTCGTTGAAATTAATCATCAAAATATAATCCTTTAATAATCATTTTGGAAAATTAGTATGTTCCACTTTTAAATGAAATTCTGTTTTTAATTGTAGACGTGTTACCAGACTCGATCTTGACACCCTACGAAAGGAGTATTCTCACCGGTATGGTTCGCCATAAACAGCACGGAAATTACGAACAAGGTGTGGTTAAGACACCATTTGGGGAAGTGGCCATGGGTCGAGTTATCACAGGTATATGTGCTGGTTTAGACAGAAAGAACGTCAGGATATCATCTATACAATATATATCTTCTGAACCCATCGATAATCTATATGCTGCAACAGTAGCTGGAGATCTTGGCCTGTTATCGCTTTGGAACCCATACCCACCGTATTCTCTTACACCTCCAAATGGTTACTGGTACCCCAACACTCAGTGCCCAAAGAACTTTTCGTTATCCTCCACGCCTTCGTACAATACTTCACTGGCAAAGGTTCGAGGTGCGATCGATGGATTCTTGCTGGGTTTTAAGCTTTTCGAGTGGAATAAGTTGGGTGTCCGTTTGGGTCAGCTGCTTCGCATGTATTATCATCACGGTGTAGTGTATGATACTCAGTTTGCCGCCTGCAGAAGAACTGACACTTTCCAGGAGCTGGCAAATGATACAGTGGTGAATCAGACAACTCTGGCTGCATATGCTACTAAAGTTGCTTGGAGTAATTATTGGGATTACAGCCATGTATCAACTAGTTCCATTGCCTATTATGCTAATCGCGCATACTCTTTGTTTGAGAACATTATAAGTAAGTAAATATTCTCCTATGTTTGTTCCTTTGTTTGTGTTTGCTTGTTTCGGTTTCTTTGTCTGTCTGTCTGTTTGTGTGTTTGCTTGTTTGGGTTTGTTTGTCTGTCTGTCTGTTTTAGTGTTTGCTTGTTTGGGTTTGTCTGTCTGCCTTTCTGTCTATCTGTCTGTCTGTCTGTCTGTCTGTTTATTTTTTTAGAATCGCTATTTTTTTAGAATTGCACGGTTTTACACATGGAGCTGATTTCAATGATCTTATTTTTCTCAGAGTATAACCTAGGAATTCACAGCTGTCCAGCAAAGCAGATTCAAGGTAGGTTTTGGTGTTTCCAAAGGACGTGACACTCATTCATTTACTCATGCTCACTCACTCAATCACTAATTCATTCAATTGCTAATTCACTAACTCGCTTACTCAATTAATCACTGACTCGCTAAATCGCTCGCCCATGAATTTACTCATTCATTGCTAATTCTATGTTGTTGTTTTTTTAATCATATTCTAGATTGCTCTCTATCAGCTGACATTGTGTTTGTGCTTGATGAATCTGGAAGCATTGGTTATTCTAACTACCAAATTGAGAAAGAATTCGTGAAGTACGCGCGGTTTATTTAAGTATTTAGTATGCACATTATAATTTCTTAAACACCTATCCAGTGGATCAATTTTAGACACCGTATGTACAGTGGACCGCTTTTATCCGGCGGATAACACCAACGGGCAAATAGCCTCACAGACTTACATGTTTGGGTGAATTGAACTCGTCCATGAATTCGAATATCCTTTGACAGCAAGAAACTAATAACCAGTCTCTAGTCACGCTTTTTCTGATTTATCTTAACATTTCAATAGGGTTAATTGTTTTAGTTTGATTCCCTTATCTATATAATAACATGATGATGTTTGACATTTGAAGACAAAATCACACCTCTTGTGCCTCATATTACATGTTCCTTTCAGTTTTCGTCTTAAGCCCTGGAACTTAAAAGATTCTTTATTGAACATGTTTTTCAGGAAAATCATAAGTGCATTTGATATTTCGGCATATCAAACACGAGTTGCTGTCGTTGAATATGCCTCTTATGCATATGAAACTATCAAACTGGGAGAATACTCATCGAAATCTGCACTATTGTGTGCTGTTAATGGACTCTCCTTTGCAAGTAAGAATTCAACTTTCCATTCATTTGTCTCCATAGTATATAGTTGATATGTTGCACACCAGTAAAATTTGCACATTAAAATACCCCGTTCTGGCCTTAAATGAAATGGTGTTTTCAATTACATTTAAAAATAGGCAGCAGTACAAGCATATCAGTGATACTGGCTTTATAAATAGTCCAAATGGTTATGGTTTGCACATAAAACTGTAGCAACTATGAATTACAAAACGTTTACCCACAATTCCTTTCGATAATGCTTTTCCTATCTTTAATATGGAACCAACCACTACAATACAAGTTGATCATTGTAATTGAGATTTAGCCTGTATTACATCCGATTGAGATCTAGCACATTTTTATGTTTTCAACTCATGAGCAAAAGGCTGTGCTATCTTACCTCTCAGACCTTGTGGTTTAGGACATGAAATCACTTTGCCATGTTTTTCCTTCTTTTTTCTATTTCAGGCGGTGGTACTTACACTTCACAAGCATTGCAAGTTGCGTCCAACATTCTCAAAAATGACGCAGCACAACAAGCATCTGCTAGTCAAATAACAGATCCACAAATAATCATTCTTTTGACAGATGGACACTCAAATAGTGGAGTGTCGGGTTTAAGACCAGTTGTAGAAAACATTAAAAAGAGCATTTCAGGTGGGTAGCATCAAAGCGATTGCACTTAATTTCTGATGATGGAAAAAAGGTGAGAAGTGGGCAACGTCGGCTTCCTGGGGACCAGCTTCAAGCTGAAGGAACTACCGACGTTAAAAATAAATACCTTTTTTTTTGTAGTGTGATCAAATAATTTCACCACTAGAGCTCAGTTCTATTACTCGTTAGTGGTTCAGACACTTGCGTTAACTTAAACACTTGCATTATGTCAATGATTTTGATCTTGCAAGTTAATAATGTAGATGCAGACGGGCACTGTTCTTTATATACACCTCTTTTTATACTGTTGTGTAATGGTTTGAAGGCGTGGAGCTCGAATGTTATGCTGCAGTTAGGTAATATGAAGGAATGCGACTCAGCAGAGACAAAAAAAACGTATTTCATGTGAAATTACAAAAAAAAAAAAATAAAATAATGAAATCGTCAAGTAAAGACTATAGTTTTGCACATATCAGTAAATTAAATGTAAGCACGTCATTTATCTCTTGACAGTCTTCTCAACAGATCTCTCAATGGCTTCGAAAAGTTTCATGAATTTCTTCTTTGCACTCCTTTTTCTCATTTGTTCGAGAACGTACTTCGTCTGCACTCATTCCTACACTCGTATAATACCGCAGACCGTGGTTTTCAGAATTGAAGGCTCTTATAAATGTCATACATTTGGGACAAATTACTCCCGCGTGATTTTAATCAGCATTTAAAAATGCTTTATTGAAGATAAAGTTGTCTTATTAATTGTCTTCATGTAATGTCTGTTTAATCGTTGCAGGATTAACAATGATTGCAGTAGGAGTTGGTGGCTATAACAGAGCAGAACTTGAACTGATTGCTACTGATCCAAACAAGCACGTGTTTGACGTAACGGACTTCAGCAAACTCATAGGCAACCTTACAAATCTGCTTCAGAAGGAAACTTGTGAAAGTACGTTAATCATAGCTTATACATGGTACTTTTGTATATATCACTATTTCAAATAACGTCATCACCAAAAGGCAATAATAGGTCATTCCAAGACTGCTAGGAACTATGGGTATAAGTATTACTGTCATAATTATTGCACCAGTTGACAAGAAATTCATGCCATGTAGGTATGGCTTGATTTGCTTTCTGTTTGAAAGGACAATATTCATCTTTTTGACTGTCCAAGATGCCATTCTACATTCTGTCATGGCTTTTACTCATCATTCCTAGCGGTCTTGGAATGACATATTGCCTTTTGTTGGTGACAACGTTATTTGAAATAGCTATATTCAGCTAAGCCCAATGCGCTCTATCGTGTCAACAGAAATTGGATTACGTTCTGCATGTGCAGTTTTCGTTTCCCGACAAATGTACAGCGAAGAGTTGCATGGTGTTAATATTGAACGCTGGTGAGAGTGTGAGCCTTTTCTTTTAAACACCAGGAGTCAGTAGTTGTCATTTATTGGTTTGTAATATTCTCTTGTGCGCTCTAATTTTGAGACATAGGGAGGGAAAGGCACTACTTTGTTAATAGGGCGACCAACAAATTTACCCCACCAGCTTTTATAGAAACAGTGGCATTGAAATCCCAGAGGCATACATTCGCACCATCAAAATGTACTCTCATGGGAATAGACGAGTATAAAGTGTCATCCCTTTCTACGCATTTTGCCTGATGATGACTAGCTGAATGCCATCGAAACGTCGCGTTTTTACAACATGACTAACATCGTGAGACAAATGATCAGTTACCCTTTTACTTATAACAAATTTACTATCTATTTTATAGCTCCAACTCCTATAAAACTGGTCTCAGAAAACGGAAATGTGTCCAACAATGGCCAGGTCATTCACAAGACTCACATGACAGGATACGTTAGTCCAGGAAAGGCGCGATACTTTAAAGTAGATTCGGACACACTGTATAACACTGAAAACTTCACATTTCAGGTATGCTTAACAAATAACTAAGGCTCAGCCGTGGTTTATACTCTGATAACTGCACGATGGGCTCCTGAAAACACGAGAAAAAGTCTAAAGCCACGAGCGTAGCGAGTGGGTTTAGATCTTTTTAGAGTGTTTTCATGAGCCCATCGTGCAGTTATCAGAGTATAAACCACGGCTGAGCCTTAGTTATTTGTTTTATTACATAGAAAAAATGGATTTTCTCAACAATGAAACAACGAAACATCGTTGACCTTGAAAATTTTCATGTTGACGAATGTGCGATATAACAAGCGATCTGATTGGCGGTTTAAAAATAAAGTCGTTTGCTGATTGGTTAAAAGCAAAAAGATGAGTTGTGGCTTGCTCAAGGTCAAGAAAATTCATTCACTACACTGAAATATTCATGTAAAGTTTTGCTTTAGACTCGTCCAAAACTGTCAAAGCATGCGATTTACGATCAAGAAACCACCCTAACTAATTGTTAAAAGTCAAAACTGTCTCAAAAAGAAATGCAAAGCATGAAAACAGCCTGAGGAAAGACAATACTGAAATCTGGCAGATTTACCGTGAAGCGAAAAAATGTTTGTTCAATTCATCACCAATGGTTTACAACTGTAAAAAAACAACAGCCAAGTCATGAAGCTAAATGAGAAGTCAAATACATTCACAATCACGTGACTAGTCTATCGAGGAAAAGACACAGGGATGTTGTACGAAGGGATTTCATACTGTTCATAGTGAATGAAATTCGTCCACCTTTGCTTGCAACCACGAGGTCTGTCAGTTGAACTAAAGAAGCATTCTGTTCGTGTGAATATGAACACTTTTTCATTGTGAAAGGACAGTCATTTCACCTCCAAAGTCATGTTTTAGCTATCTCTACCCGATAGAACAGTTCTCTATATAGGTTTATTTTCGCATCATTCTTTTTTTAAATGGTGAAAAGAAAGTTGAAAGTAAAGCGAGTCGGAGACTCAAAAAATGTACATACGACTACTAAGTACACGCATAAGCTCATATCAGAAGGAGAAAGGTTAGTTTTACAGTTTTGAAATGAGTTAAACATTGTTTTTCGAAATTATGATTACGTCGGACTCGGTAATAGTCTTAGTATTTGTTTCTGAAAGGTTAAATTTTTTGCTGTAAAGTCGTGTACGTTTTCTATTTTTGTCTCATTGGTGAAGTTTTTTTCGGGTGATTTTTTTTATTTATCGTTTTTAGTAAGATTTATTAGTTGACTTAAATTATTGTGTTTCTCATTTTTTCTGCACAATATTTGTAGACTAAAAAGTATTTTTGAAGTAATAAAATGTGGATTTTGATCAAACTTTCATTGTGTAGTGTTTGTGTAGTTATTTTGAAAGTCACTCGTTACCATAGTACCGTGGTTTATACTATGATAAACCACACTTCCTGAACCAATCAAAACGCTTGTTAGAATGAATCTATGTAATAATTTGTAATAACCAACAGGATTTAGTTGACAGAGGGATATAAGCCCGAGAAAAGGATCGGGCATGCTCGTTGGATATATTTTCAGAAATATCCTAAGAGATACCACAAGCCAAGTTTTAATAAAACTTTCAATAAAACGTTTATAGCTAAAAGCATTTTTTTACAGTAACTTTTCTTTTTTGGCACATCAAATCATCAAACCTGTTTAGTTTGTGCATGTGCACTTATATAAAATAGGATGTTTGTTCTAAGTAAACATTTGACATTTACGCACATTTAATCATTATTTAAAAAAATTATGCGGCGCCTCATTGGTATTTTTGACCAAAAGTTACATCAAAATATGATTTTTAATATTACATCGACGGATTTCGATGATGACATCATATAGAAAGAACTAAGCAGAACTAGTTTGACGAGTACGACACTTATATTACGTCATCTATAAAATAATAATGACACACTACACTGTTTGAGAACATTCATTTTCATCCACTAGTTGTAAGACGAAAGACAGCTATGGTGGAACACCAGAAAGGCTGAGCGGGGTATAGTAAAACCCAGGATACGGACTCAAGTTTTGGAATCTCACGCTGACTGTTGTAGAGTGCACACACTTAAAGTGTGCAACATAAATACCACTAAATAGTGCTATTTTATGCTAATTGTATTGTCTTTTTTGTTTAATTAGTGCTGTTTATTACGAAATAGTGACAACTGTTGCACACTTTTAGTGTTTGCACTCTACTAGAGCTGACCAAGCTCAAAGTGTTATAAAGACGAATCTCCTCAGAAGAAGGACAAAACATTCTCTACACGATGGTCACTTTTAATACACTCGAAGATATTAAAAGTTGTTTTAAAGTGCGAATACATGTTTATCTGGACACATTCAGGGATACCAGGAGAAACACTGCGTGCATATAATCGACCGTTATACATAGGCATCCTTGCCTCCAAGGCACTGGCGTTCCGATATTGATCCATTTATTTAATTGGTATTAGTCAGGTTTCTTGGAGTTTGAGCGATAGTTGGCTAACCCCTGTCTTTGACATCATATTTTAGGTCTCATCCAGCTATGGAAATGTCACTGTATATGGATCGCGTAATGATTCAACACCGAGTGAAGATAGTCATGACTTCAAGCATGAAGGTACACGCATTATAAAAAAAAAAATCAGAATACATTTAGTTGAGAATAATATACACTCTTTTAACAAACAACTTTCTCTTATAGTTGATGGTACGCAGTCGCAGCAACCAAATAACACTGACAATGGTATGTATAATTAAATAAGAACAGATCGTCTAAGTGAGTTATACAAGAAAATATGATCTAAAAAAACTTAAGTAAACTGAACAAAAAATACTGCGTTCTTGTTTTCGTGCTTAGATTCAATTTTAATCAAAGTGTTGTTTTTTTTACCACAAAATCTAGGTTGCGTACAAATAATATTTTAAAGATAGAAACAATTGGTAAAAATTTTCTTTAACGTCAAGTAGGCACGTGCATATACGTATTTACGTATGCACGTAGGACGCTGCGCCCCTGTATACATCATGACCTGGTTATACCAGCTTATTTGCGTATAGAACGCTGCGCCCCTGTGTACATCAGGACCCGGTTGTACGAAGTCCGAATAAAGTTATCCACTGCACAGAGATTTATCCGGTGGATAGCACGCGCTATTCACGCTTCACACTACCATCCCCAGAAAGACTATTTAAGGTTTGGTCTTGCTGAGCCTGCAATGCAGAAGTCATCTTCTCTCTATACTCACTCTTCTAATATTATTTCTGCAGAGGCAAACATAAGATAGAACAGTCTTTTCTCACAGCCGCACTGTCAGATTTCATTAATAACAATAATACCTTTAGTACAACTTTTAAAGGTACTGACAAAGCCTGTTGTTTTGGATTTAGGTGCGCAGATTATATTTCATGATGCATGTCAAGGTATGAGACATCACTTTATTATATATTATTTGCGCATGTTACAATATACATATTCATATACATCTTCAAGGGAAAATGAGCTAAGAGAACCTATCCCCCATAGCGGGCTTTGCACACATAATCTGCTCCGTTAAGTCTATTTATTGCTGCCGAGTTATTGTAAGAATGGAACGTGATTGCTCAGACTGACCACAAAGGACACATACGAATTTTGTGCTGGGGTCGAGGATAAAAAAGAAGAGCTCTTTAAATCTGTAAAAAGAAAGGCATAACAATGCTGGATACATTAACTTGTTCCCCAGTCGTCTTGTTCTTAATAATAAGGTTTTAGCGGGATTGGTAACATATTAAAAATAGCCTGGTTTCTAAAAATAGCACTACCGGGGTTTCTGATGGGGTGTGGGGATAGGTTCTCTTAGCTGATTTTCTCTTGGCATCTCATAATGAATCACCCTGTCTAAGGACGACTTCCAAATATTTAACAACAAATATCTCACACCCACACTTACAATCGCAGGCCCGTAACCATTGGGAGTACAGGGCACGCCCAGCCCTCCTCCCTCTCCAACCCCATAAAAACATAAGGTTTTATTAATGCACAAGAATAATGTTGCGTTTTGGTAAATACAAGAATACCACTGCCTACGTTTGAAATGTATTTTTATACATGTAATAAAATCACAACGACGTTTGCATTGCTACAGCTACTCTTCTTCGAGTGATGTTGTGCCAGCACGTTGATTAATAAACGCGAAAGTTTTGTATAACGGGATTGCTGTGCTCTTTGTAGGGGCCATACCATTAGCCTATCAGATTAGCTGAGTTATATATGACAATCATTTAGTAATGTCATGTTTGTTTAGGTTACAATGCATCAAACTGTCCAGCGTTGCACATATCAGTTGTAGGCGGAAACTCGTCAAAGGCGTGTTTTGGTATGTATTTATATATCACACAGGTTGTTCATATTTAGAATGTAGCCTATTGAATTAGGCATTATATAAAGACCCCATTATATTGTCTTACATTTACATTATTTGCATCACATTTGCATGACATGACAGAACATAACATGACATTGGCGGATCCAGGATTTTTCATAAAGGAGTTCCATTTTGGTTTCACATTTTCTAACCAGTCGTTTGCGTATTGAGTAGGAAACGATGGTACTGCCCGTACTGTGAAAAATATAATGTAATGTGACTGTTGTTATGTAACGCATTTTACAAAGTCTCAAAAACGCTTTAAAATTAATTGTATTTTTTTAATTTCTTGATATTATTGCTCGAGGGAGGTTCCGTGGAACACATGGAACTACCCCTGGAGTCGCCACTGTATGACATGACGTAAATACGCAAAAGAAGGAAATATGACCAAAAAAAAAAAAAAAAAAACACATTAATGTTGGTTTTGAGGCTACACGTAATACAACGTTTGATGAATTTTATATTAACATGCATAATATATATATTTGACAAAAAGAACAGAATATTACATTGTTGTTATTTATTTTAGACTATGGATGTTCTGTTCCTGACCAGATCAAATTTGAGGTGAAAACAGGTAAGACATTTTCTTATGTGACGATATAAGGCTTCTTTCAAAAGAGTTCCGTCGTCTTCTCGATTGAAAAAGAGTCGTTTTGTTAGTCATTTAATTAAAGTTGAATATAATACTCATCGGCGCTTTAACAGTACTACAGAGCATGCACAATACCAGTAAAGTTTACATTAATTAGTTTACATGTTTCATCTAGTTTAAAGGCAGATTTTACTATTTGATGCTTTACTTGTATTCACAGCACATATCGATTGACAAAAACACACTGCATAAAGTATGAAGTCGATATTACGAGGGAGGGGTAGAGTGAGCATATGACATGCGCAGAATGTGTTAGTCTAGTAAGATGATTTAGGCTATTATAATTAAACCTTACTGTGTATTTGTTTTTAGCTGGATTTGGTTCTTGCATGAGTCGTCCATGTCAAAATGGAGGATCTTGCTCTGCCGTTGTCAATGGTTACAAGTGCAGCTGTGCTCTCGGATATTCTGGACACCACTGTGAGAATAGTAAGTACAATTATGATGACAATTGTTCATAGTGTGATATGAAATATTAGTTTTCAATAGCTACCTCTAGTCGTTATGACGGGATAATGTAGATAGGTGCCTACCACAGCAAGATAAATAACTGTATATACTCAAAACACTGTATCACTCGTGTATAAAACCGAGTGTAAAATCAATATTACTAAAAAAAAGACTGAGAAAAGAAGAGTCATTACTCTTATTACACAAATAATTCCGCAAATAATGATTCTTGCAGTCGTGATAATTACCCATAATATGCAATATTCAACGTTATTTAACATAATAACTGTACATATGTGTATTTCCCTATGATATTTTCAGAGGTTTGCGTGCAAGGTATTTGTCGTAACGGTGGATCTTGTATCAACACGGTCAGTGGGTACAACTGTACCTGTCGCACCTGGTATTCAGGCCAACACTGTGAGATACCTGGTAAATATCACTTAGTTGCATCATTAAGTAACACTGAATTATAACAAAAGATCATGTTTTGCCAGTCTCGCCTATGAGTTATTTAGAATTGCAGTTGATGCCAAATATGAATCAGAACTACTCGCTTAGTTTCTCTTAAACATTTTTGTCAGCATTTTTAATAATTATTCAAGAAAGAAAATTTCTCACCAAAAATGAAATAAAATATATTTTATTCTGTAATTTTTTCTTGTGTCGTTTTCAATTGTTTTTGAAGAAAAAAATGTTACTCTCCAATTTTTTTTTCCTGTGTCGTTTTCGTTTTTGCTTTCACTTTAATCTTCTAAAACCGCCAGCAATTAAGTGAATCATATATTATTTCTTACTTCTCTCTTATAGATCCTTGTGGGAATTACACAGAACTGAGCTCTCCAACTCGATCAAGATATTTTACCAATACGTCCATTCATTCCTGTGACTATAATAATCTAACTGTAGGATGGTACAAGATCGCAGGGGCTGCTGGATCCGCCATGGCAACGTCATGTGTTCCGCAGAACCACTGCGGCGGACGTCCAACTTGGATGAGCGGCTCTCATCCAACTGTCAAAGGTGCTGTTTGGTATCGAACTTTGTGTTTTAGTATGTATGGATATTGCTGCTACAACAGCGCCACGATGCTTGTGAAAAACTGTGGCAATTACTTTGTGTACCGATTTGATTACTGGATACGGTATTATTGCAACCGAGTTTGCGGAAATGGAACAGGTTAGTAGTTTCGTTGAAATAAATGAAAGTAATCAATTACATTGTGTATGCGAATATGATATATATATATATACAGCTACACTTGAAATGGTTGTCTAATTGGAATACTGATTTAGCGAATAGCACAGTCATTTGCATATCTCATTATTTTTTTATTTTTTACGAAATTACGAGTCAAAATGTACAAAATAACTTTATCACATAATTATAATAAACTATGCAACTGAATAATATAACTAATAGAGGTTTGTTTAAACATTTTAAGACGAAAACACGACATTTCGACAATGTCATTCTCAAGTGAAGTGAGAAAAGTTGGGTGAAACTTAAGTTCAGTTCAGTTTATAGCTTATAGCTATCTCACTTCACTTGAGAATGACGTTGCACAACGTCGAAACGTCGTGTTTTCTAGCGTTTAATTTTATAATATGTGCAGCTTTGTATTTAAAACAAGAAAACTGAAAACATGCAAATGACATTGCCTACTAAATCAGTATTTCAACTGGACAACCATTTCAAGAATAGCTGTATGTATATAAAATCTTAAGTGTGATTGCCTGAGAATACCGGGCAGGGCCAAAAGATAGGGGTCGGCCTTTGGAGCTGAAACTTTCACCGTTTAATAGCCATCGGATAAGAATACAAATGACCAAATATTAGCAATATCGGACGTTTCGTTCTCGAGATGACCACCCCCCTCAATTTTTGCTCAGAAATTACGCCAAAATCATCATAGTTGATCGGAAACTTTAAAGCGTCATAAATTGCAAACGGTAACACCAGAGCAAAGTATTCTACTTTGAGATTGGAAACAAGGTATTAATTGACCTATTTATTGTAAAATGAATGAAATTGGTGAAAACGGAATTTTTTGTCGCTCCCTCAAACGATTCGATACCAGCGGCCTTTGGGAAATACCGACATTTTACCAAAAGTTAAAAAATATTTTCTCAAAAGTGCGGCAGTTTTTTTTTAATTTTTATCGCTTGACATAATACTTGTATATTAATCTTTAAATTAAAGCACTCTCAAAATTGGTACCTTTTAATGTTGGAAAGTTATAAACGATTGAATTTTCCTTAATTTCGCTTGCGTGACAACAATTTTCCCGCCAAATTCGCGAAATAGTTTATATGCAAGTACACAAACATTGATAAATTATACTAATTTTCTATGCTAAAAACACTGCTGGACTCTGTGGCTTGATAACATGCTATTTAGGTCTCAATGAGATCATTTGACTTTATAATATCGAGATTTGACTGATATTTGATGTGGCAAATAAAAGAAAATGTACACATTTTAGAAACTTTTGTTCGACTGACTATAAATAACTCGAGTCTTGGTTATTTTTCACAGCTGATCGAAAGACAGCAGTCTTCCTTATCCAAAACTTACATTTATGATAAAATAAATAGTAATCTTCACTGATTTAGCTAATTTTGGCACGCCGCTTTACTCATGGACACCTAGTCTGTGCGGAAATAGGGAACCCGAAATGTAAGACTAAGGCCACGACCGTATCAAACTTTTAACCAAACTTTTAATTTCTTCCTTGTATTCAATATCAATAAAATATCAATAAATAATTTACTCACTTTAAATCAAAATTGACAAATTAGCTGGATTATTTAAACGATTGAATTATTCTTAATTTCGCTTGCGTGACAACACTTTTCCCGCCAAATTCAGAGTGTTTTTCATATAAAAAGAAATACGTTAACAAATTGTACAAATTTTCAATAGGAATCATTTCAAATTGAAATAAGTTTCTTTTTGAGTATCGCAATGGTGACAATATCGGGTTTTTGATTCGGAAAATCCGTAAACAAGTCATTCAAAATGGGCATCCTAGCTAGCTGACAAAAATGTAATACTGTATATTTATTTTTTATTCTTATTGGCCGATCATAGTGTATCTTATCCAATTTAAGGCCTGTTTCATACTTCTTGATCCTTTGAATTTTCAGTGATTTATCCGTCACGCTATTCAAGTCACGCTAACTCACTCTCAAAATCTTAATTTTTCGAAATCTAATTTAAAACGAATTAATTCGCAATTAACAATAATTTACTCGATTTTAAATTAACAAGAAATGATGCTAAAGATAGTCATATATATGAATGTTTTTTCACCTTAATTATTTACTCCGTCAATGAGTAACATTTTTAAAAAGATGACCTTTTCAATTGAACTCGAATGTAAACAATCACAGATCAGTATCACGTTGCACATTTCACATATATTACACTGAATCGTCGGGTTTATTTTGAGCTCAGAGTGGTGAAATTGATTATGTGTTTTTTTATTCCTCTGAAGAGTTGCCATTTGGCTCATATGGAGGCATTTTGAAAAGATGCTTTACCTTTGAGCAAATGCGAGAACGATATGACATCGCATTTGATAAGTCTCGTTTTGAGCTCAAAACGTGGTCATAGTGCTGCATTAATTACTGATATAATGTTGAAGATGAGGACATTGTGGCTATGACAGTTTACCCAAGTCATCGAAGAGCACTGATAATCGACCGGGGTGGAATTGAAGGTCTGTGTGTTGTCGCCCATCACACCGAATAGTTCCGAAAACAGTTCAAGAATGTACTGGGAGTGAATCTATCTATAATGAGCTGTTTCCGAACTCTCAAATCGCTCTGCCTATTGGATATGGTACGCAATATATTTAGGTAGATGATTTGCTTTTTGGCTTATAATTACTGCAATATTTAGGAGTGGAAATTCTATGTGTAACAAAAAATGTTAACTGACTCGTATGCAGTGGCACAGCAAACACATGTGTATTCAATTGACAGCCGATATCAATCGTTGAAAATCGACATCAGTTGAAAGATTGTTATTCGAAATCAAGTAAACAATTTTTTAAACAATTATTTTGCGTTTATTCGGGGTTGTCGTCACTCACATTATAAAATTCATGAATGAGTAATGAGCCAGAACAATAAAAAAACAACTACCGTGACGGCATCTGTATATTTGATACAGAAATCGTCCTAATTTGCATAAGGTTTAGCTTGAAATATCTCGGCCAAATTAAACCTAATGCCAAAAATATTAATCTAGAATAGCAGCATTAATCTAGGCATGCCATATCGCTGATTTTTACCCCTAAAAGATACGACGAGCATTATATATTTCATACACATCGGCCACTCATATTGTATATATTACATATAAGCACTACCAAGCTAAAACAGGACGAGAAATATCATTTTATTCAAAATTTGTTGCAGTTCACATTTTTATGAATTGCTAAAATCATTGGAAATTTTAGTTCGAATAAAGGAATTTTGTAATAAGCTTCCCACAGCATATTATTGAAACTTCTTTCTTTCTTTCTTTCCTCCCTTCCTTACTTCCTTCTTTCCTTCTTTCCTTCCTTCCTTCCTTCGTTCATTCGTTCGTTCTTCCGTCCGTCCGTCCCTCCGTCGGTCTGTCGGTCCTAGTTCGTATCAATGCTACGTTTCCACAGTTCCACGTATTTGTTTCTCCCGAAGTTTATTCCAGGTGCCACAATACATAACATTCATTAAATAAGCCAGCTAATAATTTGTTAATTTTGATTTAAAGTGAGTAAATTATTTATTGATATTTTATTGATATTGAATACAAGGAAGAAATTAAAAGTTTGGTTAAAAGTTTGATACGGTCGTGGCCTTAGTCTTACACTTCGGGCTCCCTATTTCCGCAGAGACTAGGTGTACATGTGTAAAGCGGCGTGCCAAAATTAGCTAAATCAGTGAAGATTACTATTTATTTTATCATAAATGTAAGTTTTGGATAAGGAAGACTGCTGTCTTTCGATCAGCTGTGAAAAATAACCAAGACTCGAGTTATTTATAGTCAGTCGAACAAAAGTTTCTAAAATGTGTACATTTTTCTTTGATTTACCACATCAAATATCAGTCAAATCTCGATATTATCAAGTCAAATGATCTCATTGAGACCTAAATAGCATGTTATCAAGCCACAGAGTCCAGCAGTGTTTTTAGCATAGAAAATTAGTATAATTTATCAATGTTTGTGTACTTGCATATAAACTATTTCGCGAATTTGGCGGGAAAATTGTTGTCACGCAAGCGAAATTAAGGAAAATTCAATCGTTTATAACTTTCCAACATTAAAAGGTACCAATTTTGAGAGTGCTTTAATTTAAAGATTAATATACAAGTATTATGTCAAGCGATAAAAATTAAAAAAAAACTGCCGCACTTTTGAGAAAATATTTTTTAACTTTTGGTAAAATGTCGGTATTTCTCAAAGGCCGTTAGTATCGAATCGTTTGAGGGAGCGACAAAAAATTCCATTTTCACCAATTTCGTTCATTTAACAATAAATAGGTCAATTAATACCTTGTTTCCAATCTCAAAGTAGAATACTTTGCTCTGGTGTTACCGTTTGCAATTTATGAGGCTCCAAAGTTTCCGATCAACTATGATGATTTTGGCGTAATTTCTGAGCAAAAATTGAGGGGGGTGGTCATCTCGAGAACGAAACGTCCGATGTTGCTAATATTTGGTCATTTGTATTCTTATCCGATGGCTATTAAACGGTAAAAGTTTCAGCTCCAAAGGCCGACCCCTATCTTTTGGCCCTGCCCGGTATTCTCAGGCAATCACACTTAATACAGATTAGAAACATGTGGAGATGTATCCGATAAGTTTTTAAGAAACTCTAAGGAACCTTCACCAACCACTTTCAATATTATCTGATTATTTTGTCTGAACTCACGTGCTCCTTTTTAAATCCATTTATCATTACGTTAAGTATGGGATGAGGTTCTCCTTTAGTTAAATCCTAGGCTCAGAAAAAAAACTATATGTGGATTCTTACTGGAGCTCCACTAATGTCTAGGGTTGGCTGGTTAGGGTTAGGGTTACGGTTACGGTTAGGTTATTAAAAGAAAGTCGCTGTATTTTTGAAGGCTCCTAAATAGTTTACACAATTTGCTTGCATATTTTTTGCAGAAACTATATTCTTCTGCCATTTTTCATTGTTGCATTATTAAGGGGACATAAGTGATTGCCATATTTAATTTAAAGCCTTTTTTTACACAATGATTTTTCCAAAGTAAAGTGGCTTTCTACAAGGTGATACAACAAAAATAAACATTTCAAAATTTTCAAGTCCAAATTTTTCAAATGTTAATTTGTCAAAGGTTGTAGGTTGAATGGTGTTTGCGTTTGATTTCAGATGAATATTACTGTGTGAGTAGTCCTTGTCAGAATGGCGGTGTATGCAAGGGAAACCCCTCTGGATACACTTGCACGTGTCCACCTGGGTACACAGGAAAACAGTGTCAGACAAGTAAGTTATGTTAATAATAACAGGCTCACAAAAAGTAAAATATACGGACCGTAAAAATCCTAGAAGTATCTTGAAAAACCTCGAAAGCGATAAGGCTACATATTTACTACTTAATAAAACATCATTTAACCATTCCATAATCAATGATATGGAAGTATAAAGTAGGATTGTGACTCGTACGAAAAGCAAATGAGCTAAGAGAACCTACCCTCTGACCACATAAGGAACACTTTTACCAATCCCGCGCGGCCAAGGAGTCACTGCTACCGCTTCGAACGTCTAGTTAGTTCTTGCTTGTACTTGACTTTTATTTTCCAATTGTTTTTCATTTAAGTCAAACAAATTAATCATCAATTTCTTAATGCGTTGTTTTATATAAACAAAACCAACATAAATGCTTACTACCAGCAATATTTGTCCTTACCATTTACTCTCTTGACTATCTATATTCCCCGAGCCTCTATGATTATAAACCTACGTGCAGACGTTTCATTATCAATGTAACTATTGTCGTCGATATCATTCTCTTATTTTTAGGATTCAAAGGAAATGTTACATGTAATCCAAACTACATGGAGGTTGAAATACCGAAATCTTTGTACCCAAACATCCACGAGGGTAATTTCCACCTGAACGATCCTAACTGCAGAGCAACAACAATAACATCGACTGTGATACGGCTAAAAACAGGACTGAATCAGTGTGGTACCAACTTTACAGAGTTGGGTGATACACTAGAGTATGAAAATATGGTATGTATATAAATGAAAAAACTGTGATAAATAGAATTAACCAGGCAAAAGGAAGCATCAACTATAATTGGGAAATTAAACGAGACTTACCTGTAAGTTGAAGTTTGATTGAGATTCTATCACATGACATCGGAAGGAAGGTGATCACATGAGATAGCACAACGCTTACGCAAATCATTCTTTAAATCAATGTTTGTTGTATTAGCATAATACCCAAGTAGAATCCCCAATACCCCATGCACTAATAAGTGCTAAAAATAGGGTACGGGAGAGGAGGGCATGTGATCACCTTCCTTCCGATGTCATGTGATAGAATCTCAATCAAACTTCAACTTACAGGTAAGTCTCGTTTAATTTCCCAATTCTATCACATGACCGGAAGTCAGGTGATCCCATGAGACTTTAAAGCTGCTAATACAACCAACATAAAAAGAAACAATACAAAGTTAAACAACACAATGTGTTTATTGTTACTGAACATGAACAAGTATATATAATAACCTACATATTAGCACATTAAACCTCAGAGTTTAAAACGACATTTGACATTGTGCTAAATTCCACTGGCTTATTGTAAAAACGATAAAATGTTTGTGCAGACTTCCAACCCGCATTTGCCATAATCTGATCAATTGGAACATTATTTCTACATGCCTTAGATGATGACGCTGCTCGCGTGCTATGTGCCTTGTATACCGTAGTATCAATGCCACTCTTATCTAGAACTGTCTTTGTCCATCTAGATATAGTATCTCTAGAAACAGCCTTGAAAGGTTTAATATAACTAATAAACAATTTAGTTTCATTGTTTCTAAGTTCAGTAGTTTTCTTGATATATTCCTTAAGACATGATAATGGGCATATAGCTGGATTGATATCATAAGCACTTATCTCCAGTTGCTGGTTCGCTTTCCCTGGTTTACTGGTTTTAGTGTATTCTAGAAGATGGAAAACATATTTGTCTTCTGAAACAACAAGTCCACTAGTATCTAATAAATGAATAGTCTGGCCCCTTTGGCTAGTAACAAGTAATAATAACATAACCAATTTAAGCGTTAAATCTTTAAGTGTAAGTGACTCATTAGGACAAAGTGTAGATAAATAACCCAAAACCGCTGACACATCCCAAATAGAAGTGTATTTAGGCTTAGGTTTCCGTAACTCAAACACTCCTTTCATGAATCTAGTAACCACAGGATTGCTGCCAAAATCTTTTATATCCACTACAGTAGACAATGCTGAACGGGCAGTGTTAATAGTTGAGTAACTAAAACCCTCTTTGTGAAGTGTCAGCAGGAATTCCAGAGTATCTTTTATCGTTGGGGTATTAAAATTAATTTGTTTTTTATTACAAAATGACAACCACTTTTTGAGGTACGTGTTGTATTGTTTATGTGTCGCTGGTCTCCAGGATGCCATGAGAACATCGGTAATGTCTGCTGGAAGTTGTAGCTGTCCGTACCGTTGCCTGATAAAGGACATACCATCAGACGTAGTTTCCGACACAGTGGATGAGGCTCTCTGTGCGACGGGTGCATCAGTAGATTGATCCTCGGACGATAAATCCACGGCTGTTGATACAGATGTTGTAATAATGTCGGAAACCATGTCTGACTCGGCCACAATGGGACAATCATTATTCCCCGAGCTTTGTCTTTGATGATCTTGTTGAGGCACTTGGACACTAGACTAAATGGAGGAAACGCATAAAATTCAAAGTTACTCCAGTTTACTGAAAACGCATCGACATACGCACTATTAGGATCTGGCTTCCATGAACAGTACACATTAAGCATATTATTCAAACGGCTAGCAAACATGTCAATATTTAGTGAAGGGTAACTTTCTATAATTTCGTTGAAACATTGCTCATTAATCTGCCATTCGTGCCTATCATTAAACTTTCGCGACTTTTCATCAGCTTCCACGTTAAGTTTTCCTGCGATGTGTACGGCAGAGACCCACAGATTTCGAGCAATGCACCAATCCCATACTTTAATCGCAAGAGCGTTAAGCAAAGGAGACTTAGACCCTCCCATGTTGTTAATGTACGACACTGCTGTGGTGTTATCAATAGAAATACGCACATGTTGATTTTTCATGTCAGTGCAAAAACATTTAAGTGCAAAGAAAGCTGCTTTCAGTTCCAGTACATTGATATGCAACTTAGCCTCGGAGGACAACCATCGCCCCCCGACTCTTTTTTCCCCGAAAACAGCGCCCCAGCCAAGATTAGAAGCATCTGATTTTAATTCTACATCTGGATTATTTCGCACAATATCACGTTTTAAATACTGTGCGTTACGTAACCACCACTTTATATCTGATATCGCTCTAATTGATAATTTAATGTGATTTTCATAGTTTCCTCGCGCTAATATTAACGCCTGATATTTGTCCCTTTCAAGATCCCGGTAATGCAACGGACCAAATTCAGCCCCTGGGAAATTTGAAACCAACGTTCCTATAAGCTCAGCTAAATCTCTTATAGTTGGGTTAGTGTTAGCCAACATTAAGGAACAGGCAGATACGATTCTCTCTTTCTTTTCGTCAGTAGGCGTAACTGTCATAGCCACTGAGTCAAGAATAAATCCTAAAAAGACCAATTGTTGTGTTGGTATAAAAACCGATTTAACCGGATGTACACAGAATCCTAGTGATGAAAGCATTTTGACTGTGTCAACAACATTGTTATAGCATTCATTATATGTATCACCTTGCAAATATGAATCGTCAATATACGCTGAACTAACATGCCCCATGCTACGTAAAGTAGAGTAAACTGGCTTTAATAACTTTGTAAATAACCGTGGCGCGCTAGCCAAACCGTTGGGCAGGCATGTGTATTGGTAAAATTTGTCATCAAACCAGAATTTAAGAAACTTTTGGTGTACACTATAAATAGGTACTGTGTAGTAAGCGTCTTTCAAATCTACCGACGCCATATAACACCCAGGTGTCATAAGTTGAACCGCGTGTTCCAATGTGTCCATTTTAAAATGGTGATATACAACATATTGATTAAACTGCTTTAAATTAAGAATCATACGATGCGTACCGTCTTTCTTTGGTCGTAAAAATATAGTAGATATAAAATCATCGGGTTCATTGATTGTTTCCAAAATAACATTCTTTCCAATTAACTTGTCAATTTCCTGTTTGACAATGGCGTGTTCATTGTTACTAAAAACACTAGGTCTAACATTAGGCCTTGGGATCTGATCATCAGTGTCAATCATTTCAATTTTTACTCCTTTTACAATATTAAGTATATCTTGATCATTTGTAATTTTTGACCATTCATCAATAAAGTCATTTAACCGGCCCGCTTTGAACATAGCAGGGTCAATTAGCCAGGGTAGAATATCATTTTCTACACTATGACAAATGTTTACACAAGGACATACCTTTATTGGCGTTGATTGTTCGATCCCTCTCGTTTCTTCTTGAATTTTGAGGGATGGCTGTTGTCTAAAAAAGACCCACTTTTGTTTCTGCCATAGGGCTGGAAACGACGATTTCCCTTTGCGCCAGAGAATCTCCTTTGGCCACTGTGATTGCCACGCATGCTACCATGATTTGAAGGTTTAACCTTCTTTGTTAGTTTGTTTGCCTCGGCAATATCCTTTGTAGCCTTGGCTATATCGCCAAATAAGAACTCGGAGTTTCCCTCCTCCGCAGGAGAAACGTTGCATAAGGATGCATAGTCCTTGTGTAGTTCCTTTTTCAATGCCATTCTCCTGGACTGATTAACGTCATGGTTATATTGTAGAGCCATGGCAACACTGTCGGTTACCAACTTTAACAACTCTTGATCATTCGAATATTTCTCCATAACCAAGTTCGCTGCTTTCATAGATGCAATAGTCGATGCTTGTAGCACTCCCTGCGAAATCTGAGATTTTGAGTCCTGCGATCTCATGCTCGAGGATAGCTGACTCCAAACCAAAGGATTGACTTTAGGGACGCGTAAATCCTTAACATTTTCAGGTCGAACATATTGCTCGATTTTTTCTTTGAGCTTCCCTTCGCTCATTTTTGACTTGACTAGAGTATTAAATATCTCAGCCAGCCCTTGATTAATGGCAGGATCTGTCTTTTCACTGACATTTAGGTCTGCCGCTATTGCCTCTAAAACACTAGGCTTGTCAGACTCGGCCGCTGCTGTGCTTTGAATAAGTTGTTGTAGTGCATCGTCCGCTGTGTCACCTTGTTCATTTTCACTCCCAGCGTCGTCTTGGTCTTGGTTGGTAGACTCGTTATCGCTCACGATCTCTTCGTTATCCTTCGAGAAGAAGGAGGCGAAGTTTTGATTCATAGTGTTCATCTGAGTGAGTAGCGCGGCAAACATACCATTAGTGTCAAGCTGATTTACCGCGTTTTGCTCTGCTACAGAAGATCCACTTCGAGTAGTGGCTTCGTCACCCATGACTACGTGAAGGATTCTAACTGCGTTAGTTCCTTAAAAATAAATAACGTCTACGGGTCCAACTACGTTGCGACCCTTGAACCTCTTGCAAGTCTAACCACGTTAGACTAGTTCAAACACACCAGAAACTCAGTAGACGTTAGTATGTACAGGGGTAACAACTACGTTGAAACCCAATAGGACTACTTATAACAATCTAACCACGTTAGATTAGTCCCAAAATCGATGAAGATGAAAAAACGATGAAGATGAATATTTTTGAACAACTTGCGTCGAACGACAAACGTGCAATGATTTGCGTAAGCGTTGTGCTATCTCATGGGATCACCTGACTTCCGGTCATGTGATAGAATTGAATGACTTCAAGGATGGTGTTGTATCGGTGCTGATAATTTCCGTTCTTTGATGCAATATATAAACACACCATAGTGTAGCGGTTGTAGTTGTACTTACAGTATCTGTTCTTTGATGCACTCAGCACACCATTATGCAGCGGTTGTAACTGTACTTACAGTTTCTGTTCTTTGTTTCACTAAACACAGCGGTTGTAGCTGTACTTACAGTATCTGTTCTTTGAATCACTAAACACACCATAGTGTAGCGGTTGTAGCTGTACTTACAGTATCTGTTCTTTGAATCACTAAACACAGCATAGTGTAGCGGTTGTAGCTGTACTTACAGTTTCTGTTCTTTGATGCAATAAACACACCATAGTGTAGCAGTTGTACTGAATGGCTCTCCTCTAATTGCCTTATACAATATAAACGCAGGCAAAACTCGTAGTTTGCGAAAAGGGAAATGTACGTACTTGTAAATTAACATTTAGTGGAATGCAAACATTGAGCCCCATTGACTATATCAGCTGACTATATAGCTGTTGTAATATGCCATTTAGTTATTAAACAACCCTCTATAGTAGTATTTTGTCATAACCTACTGTTTTCCATGGTTGGTTTAGCTGAGGATTGACAGTCGTTACCCCAACCGTGATCAATCTGTAATAACACGTCAGAGCAGCACAGTTATGAGATTCTACTGTCGATACTCCCGAAAACAACTCGTAAGCACAAGTTTCCTCCCCGCTAAAGAGGTTGTTCCTGTTTCTGAAGGTAAATGTTCTTTCAATAAGCAATGGCTTCTAAACTCTTTAGTGTCCATAGAAAATCATCTATGGATTCTTTTATTTCCACAGGACTATCACACAAGAGAAACTCGTATTTGTTTGTAATTATTCCCATCACAAGAGCTTGTGTATTTGCAGTGTTAATAGAGAGTTGGTTCCACACAACCCATTCTCTCATAGTATTGACTTCCTTGTTGATTATATAGTTTAGAGCCATATAGGTGAGACATCTGCATAATATGTTAAGTATCATATACAACCGCATACACTTTTCTTTTCCTTCTCATAAAAAGAAGAAACCTGCCAAACATTGTGGCTTTTGGAGACCGGTTCTTATTTTTGAAAATGTAAACACAAGAAAATATTGCTCTGGGATGCTCACGATTGCCCTATACTTCATACTCCGAAACGGCGTTGCCAGCGTTGATGGTCTTGCGTATAGTTTTAAAGACATACTATTTGAAAACTGAAGACATTGGCTCGATTCTATCCAAGAGCACATATTAATATTTCCCCCTCTTATTCTTTATTTCATGTTATACACAGAACGCATTAAGCCGTAACTTTAAGCGCTGTCCCCGGCGAAATAGCGCGAGAATAAGCGAGTTTTTCTACCACCTATTTGTTTTTTTTATTTATCGAGACTTCGGAAAATATCCTTCATCGTCAAGGTTTGAATGAAAATAATAAAAATCGAGCAGGAGAAAATGTAAACTTATAGAACACTGTTACTAAGAAACAAACACCACTGAAGGCAAATGGCTAAATGTTTTGCTCTTATTTCACAAGTATGAACCAGGCTTCACAAATATTGATGAATTATTGCTAAGCTTATTAATTCGGTAGCCTTCTCCGTCCTGCATAAATAATGGTCTCAGCGTAAAGGTAAAAACTCGTGTTTACATTTCTTTATTTTTCAGGTGGATTTGGTAACTTTACATTCACCATGCATATGTACAGATCTGTTGACTATAATCAGAAGTATCAATCCTTTGAGTATCCTGTGAAAGTGGCTCTTAACCAGCCTCTTTGGATCATGTTTCAAGTGGTCAATGCAACTGATCTTCTGGTAGTTTTTGCCGACACATGTTTTGCTACACCTTCAGTAAATCCAAACACCAATCCTAAATACGAGTTTTTGACAAATGGGTGAGTATAGCTTTTGGGCATGATAAGTTACGGATTGACCGACTAACCGACTGATGAACTAACGGACTGATGGACAGACAAAATGACTCACGTTTCACTGACTCACTATTCTCTGACTCACTGACTCATTGGCTCACTATTCTCTGACTCATTGACTCATTGACTCACTATTCTCTGACTCATTGACTCATTGACTCACTATTCTCTGACTCACTGACTCATTGACTCACTATTCTCTGACTCACTGACTCATTGACTCACTGACTCACTCAGTAATGACTCACTAAATGACGTATTTTATTTATAGATGTGTGAACGACTCCACTATGGTGTACAACTACAATCCACTTAGTTCCTCACAAAGGTTTACTATCAAGTCATTTCGTTTCATTCGGGACACTAGTAAGCCTGTGTACATCCATTGCCAGTTGATGGTTTGTCATCGATTCTCCACAAATTCCAGATGTTCTCGTGGTTGTATAAACAACAGAAGAAAACGCCGTGATGTTCAAGATTTCGACGACACGAGCCACCCAAAGGACTTGTCTACTGGCCCTATTGATATTCAAAAAACCGACGGTTCCAGTAACAACCAAGGTAAAGTGATTGAGATGGATGAATGGATAGATAGATGGATGGATGGATGGATGGATGGATGGATGGATGGATGGATGGACGGACGGATGGATGGATGGATGGATGGATGCATGGATGCATGGATGCATGGATGCATGGATGCATGGATGCATGGATGCATGGATGCATGGATGGATGGATGGATGGACGGATGGATGGATGGATGGCGAAGCATTCCATCAGTTCATTCATTTATTGATCAATTTTGTTATATTTAAACAAAATAAAGATATAAATATTTTACACAATTTATCCATATAGTGGTTATTCTGGAGATGGAAAGAAACAACACATCAAACAAACTCACTTCACATGCACTGATAACCCTGGTCGATCCAGTTCGAAGCGGAGTTTAAATACTCGAGCTATCCAACAATTTATTTCCTCTACTGGCTTTTATATAAAATGATAATTTGTCAGCTACTTCTACACGTATTTTAAAAACGAGCTAAATAATTTAAACGAGACATGGATCTTCATACACTTGTAAATGATACGCTATCAAAATGTATAAGTTAGAAAATCATTTGAACTAAAGATTGGATGCCTCACTTAGGCTTTTCATATCCTACATTCCATTTACTTACAAGTTTTTTTTATTAAATATTTGCTCAACAATTTATTGATTTATTCATCAACTCTCCATTTCTATACTCAGTAATCGTCCATTTTAAAATTTGTCTGCTTACTATTCCATTTAAATCTTTTTTCCAGGTTCTGACAAGATGGTTTCAGGGTTGGCAATAGGTATGGGTGTCCTTGGAATCCTTCTAATTGCCGTGTGCACAATAGTTGTAATCAAGATTGTGAGCGTCAAGTGCTTGAAATCAAAAAAGATTGAGCCTGAACCAACCGTTAACGCTTATGATGGTCCAGCGGCGTTACAGCTCGGAGATATGAACAAGTCGTCTGAGTTAAACATCTAACAAGGAGAACCGCACGTCTGCAGACGGGATGAAGTCTGCCAGCTTGAGTTATAGTCAACAGGTCTAGTTAAACACAATTAATGCCATATTTCTTAGTAGTAGATCGACACATTATGTAACTTCAGGTCTTGCAATGTAAAGGGATGGATGCAAAACCAAAGTGGTCTTTTGACGGACATTTTATTACCACTAACTTATAGCAGCCACTTTATAACTCATATTAAACAACAAAGCACGATTAAAGTGGTTATAACCACTAGAACAATAAAAATGTAGAATAATCTAGGTGTGTGATTGTCAAAGTACATCCCAATCCTATAACGTTTAAATGAAAGTTGATAGGCTTAAAGCTGAGTATTTTATTCTGATTTTCAATGATTTTACGAGTTCGCCGGAAATGACGACAGGTCATACCAAATTGGAAAAACAATCACCAAAATAGTTTGTATCTAAAGATTTTGGCGAAACTTCTGGTTTGTGTATCGGACCTGTTGTCATTTCCGCTACTCTGCGTGCAGAGCCACTTTTCTGGCTCTGCATGCAGAGTACATTTCCACCAAACAAGTAAAGTCTTTAAAAATTAAATGTATATAAAGTCCAGCTTTGAAGCAATCGACTTCAAACTTTGGGAATGCACTCTGAGAAGCACCTACATTATCATTTAACATTTATCGTATCAGGGGTTATAAGCACGTTAAGTTGAATGCATGCATAAAAGTGCATATATGATTTCCAGTAAGTTATTGTGATATAGTTTCGTTTCTCGCAATCTTCTAGAGCTTATAACAGCCAGCTAGAATAAAGCTCATGTACTCAATTAAGTTTAAAAAATAGTCAGTTATAGCGGCATGTTATAAGCATCTGCATGTTCATGAATTTTATAGCTATTTCAATAGCTTTTTTTAAGCGAAAGGTTGGAATTTTGCGTTTATTTCCATCTTGAATAGGTTTGTTAAATTTAACGTAATTCGGCCACAATGGCCATGCACAAGTTTGTAAGCTCAATAAAGTATGCCGTATCGCAGTACTAATTAACGTAAATCATTGTGTTATTTGCGCAAACGGATTAATAATTTTGTTCCCTCGAACTCACACTTAATAGGACCGAGGACTGATGTAGAACTCAGGCGATCATTCCGCAATCCTCGATAGTAGGGCGGTTACAAGACAGTACACGGATTGTTCGCATTAAAATTAATAAAAGCAGATTTAGATCTTATATAGTAAGATATAACATCTACATTTACATCTTCATCTACATAGTTCCAGCACTTGGCAAAGTCCATTGGGTTACTACTGTATCTTAGTACGAGGTCTCATTGACTTAGTAACCTGTATTCGAACATTTGCGCCAAGCCGACCTCAATGCTGGTTGCTGAGAGATATTTGTTTACGTCCTCAGCGGTTCTCTTACGTCCACCTTATAACATAGTCAGAGTAAAGGCAAACGGGACCTCCGGCTTTACGTCCTTATCCGAGAAGACGAGGCACTGAGAGAGTAAGCTATCTTGCCTCAGGACACAACGTGATCGCCCGGCAAGGGCCAGTGGACCCAAAGACCTTGACCACTAGGCCACCACGGCTCTCTAAGTATCGTATCTACTAGTATGCTGATCAATATCTGTTACTTGCGATACAGAATGGTGGTATTTTAAAAATACCCCCAAAAATATGACGTCAACATCTATTCTTTTTTGACATTTATATTTTCCTACTGGCGTTGTACCTGATCAACGTACAATATCTCGTGTCACTTTCCAAATAATCTGATTATAAAACTAATTTTAACAATTATAGGCCAATTTCAATACTTCCAGTGTTGTAAAAACGTTTTAGAGAAAGCTATTTACAATCGTCTTGCCAATGGTGGGCCGTGGGAGGGAGTTGGTTGGGTACTGCCTTCAGATCTGGGTAGGAGTGTTCCGCTGGTTTCCTGTAGAGGTTACCCTTTTTTTGACAAAACATGCTCTGTTTATGATGAAGCATTGAATTGTATAGCTGTGCTAGTATATATATCACAAATATTCATGTCATTTATTAAAATAGACAATCTTATTCTGCCGATTTTCAAATAATTCCTCTCAATTCCTGGGTCCTGAGTATGACAGAAAATTTGGATTAAATCTGAAATAGAGTAGAATTCGATACCCTGTTCATGACACCAAGGTCGAAAAACCATACCCTGTTCATCGGATCATCCCCGTATAGTCGATATAGGGCAACACCCCTCTCTCACCGGGCCTGGAATGATTAAATTGTATATTTTATCATAATCAAATAATCAGTATGGTTTACAAAAATAATAATAATAATAACTCAACAGCCTATGCTCTTATTATATATGCTCTCATTGTGAAATATGAAATTATGTTTTCAACATTAGCCTGTACATCACAGGATTTGCGGAAACACACTCGCGTGGTTAACAAATTATCTTTCTAATAAACGGTATTTTTTTTCAGTTTTAAATACCGGTCTCGCGTGCCTGCAGCTAAAACCTTGAATTAACTTGTGGAGCACCACAGGGCTCAATTGTAATCTCAGTTGTATTATAGTGAAGTACTGGGAATAAAAAATATGTTCGATGCTTTTACTTTCCTTGGTATAGATATGATGCTGGTTAATTGACAGTCGTTTCAAAAACGCTTCAATTCTACAATTTTAATTTTACAATAAAACATCGAGTTGTACACTGTGTTTGTACGTATCAGAGCCTCGAGGAAGTTTTGATTTGTCATCTTCGTTAAGAGTTTCCGTGGTGGAACTTGGGGAAGCGTGCATGGGGCTGGCACTCCCTTCTAAAAGGATTTCACATCTTTGTATTCTTAAATATTTCAGTTCCGCAAACTGATGTCCTCAGTATTTCATGCTAACTGGGTATTGCACCCCCTTTCTGAAGATGGTACACACGCCAGGTCTAAAATGCAGACTGGAAAGTGCAGACCGGTAAAATGCAGACTACGAAAAAAATCCACATTCAGCAACTCGAATTGTGGAATTATCTATCAAATTCAATGACAGTCAACAAATCATGTTAAACATATGCATTTTCCCAGTCTGCATTTTCCCAGTCTGCATTTTCTCAGTCTTCATTTTCCAGTCTTTATTTTCTCAGTCTGCATTTTTACTAGTCTTCATTTTAGACCTGCCCACCAGTTGCAGCACGAAGATGATCAAAAAAGTTGATGAAACTAGATTTATATGGGACAATTCATTATATCAACAACACACGACAAGGGTTCTGTTGATTTTTGAGTGGAGAAATTACAACAAGAGTACGACGTGTTTTTTCAGTAAATGCCTATATATTCTCTGTCGGTCTGTCTGCGTTTTATCTTTTGATGTTGGGCTCCCTGTATTTTTACAGCGGTAGTTATGGACAGCGGTTAAACTAAAATTCAAAATGGCGACGTTCAGTGTAAGATCTGGAAAGCTTCGGTATATATCAAATTTAACTATGATTTCATCAAGGATAAACTGCGCTACAGCTTCATATATACACAATAGATCAATGAAAGTAATCAGGTGAGATTATTTTGAATATAAAGTGAAAAAATTACAATTGAATTATATTGCATGAGTTCATGCAACCAGGACTCTTTTTTTCGATTAAATATTTGAATCATACAAGTTGAAGGTTGTACCTCTGTTAAAAATATCGGCTATATATTAAATTAACTATTTGCGTTAGACTTATCGTTAATATGTGATACTCAGAGAGAGAGAGAGAGATTCAAAATGGTTGCTTGATGCTGTCAATGAAATATTTTCAAAATTTCATGAGTTTTCAGATGTTTTCCTTTCTGCATGTAAGTGGCCACTCCATTTTATTTCCACACCCCTCCCCGCCTATTTATTTTTTCTCCCACCTGACGTTGATACCCTTTAGGTATACAATCTGCAAGCCGGATTTTTTGTAACTGTACTTGAAGATTACAGGATAGAAAACTTACATCCTTGTCATTCGTTTTGCCAATTTGAAGGCAATTTTTGTCTGTTCATTTTGGTAAAACAAGGCTTTATAGTTGGTACCGTATCTGTGGTTGTCAATTCATGTGAAAGATAAAACCTCGACCCTCCTAAGATAATCCTTCTAAACAATTGTAATGCCATCTACTATGTCCTGGAGATTCCTGGCACATGTGTTGTATAGTCCCTCTCTAGTTTCAACTTAGCTTTCCAAGAGCAAGTGTATTCGGTGTCTTTGGCAGATAAATTTTCATTCTATAGCTGTCTTCAGGTTAGACTGATTCCATAAGTCGGTCCCAGTTCGCTCTCTGCTGAACGGTTTTTCGCTTACAGGTCCCACTTATCAAATTTATTATATGAAAGTGTGCAAATGAAAACCAGACAGATGGCGCGCCGTTGTAACTTTCAATATGACGCAGTTAAATTACGACAAAATAAAATAAACTTACAAAATGTTTTACTCGCTTTATTGGCTTAATTCAACAATAAAAACACAAATTACAAAGTCATAAAGGGGTTGAAAGAGTTAAATAACAACGACTTGGGAAAATTTGCGAGGACATGTACAAATCAACGTACCAAGGAAGGGATCGGTTGTGTTACAAACTTACAAAATATCATGCTCTCCAAATTAAATCCACATCCAAATTACGGGAGAGGTTAAGAATATATACTAGCATTGCTTCTTAACAATCAAAGAACTTTAGGGAAAAGCGATGGTTTCAAGAACAAGCGCCTTCATCTAGTAATATTAAATTTTTAACTTCGCATTCGGGTGGGCGAATCATCTCTTTTTTTCAATACAATTCACTCACATTTTTTAAATTGTTTCCTTTGGTTATCTCCAAATTAGCAGTCTCTCGAACTATACGTTTTATTGGTGCCTCTTCAATACAGCAAACTGTCTTGATCGTTACGGAGAATAACTTTTCGGCAAATTTGCGACAGCACAGTTGAATTAGAGACTCAACAGCAGTCATTTTCCAGACATTTCAAGCTAGTACGTTATCTGTGATTGGTCAATGTTCTGTGAAAAATATAACAAGCGCTACAATTGGTCCATTCCCATTTTTCAGAATGCGGATCAGTTTGACATAGTAAATTTGATAAGTCGGACACCGAGAGCGAAAAACTTTTCAACAGAGAGCGAACTGGGACCGACTTATGGAATCAGTCTATCTTCAGGTATGAAAAACGACTTGATCTAGTAATTAAACCGGTAAATAACAGAAAACGCTCAAAAATTAAATGAAGAAAACGTCATATTTTTGCTTATTCTATTCATAGTTAGTATGCTCTAAGTATAATCTAGTGATAAGAAAACTTCACACATGGCTCGTCTTAGTGTTCAAATTCAGTATATTTGTGCTTGGTCCTGTATTGTGGTTGCTAGGATTAATTCATTTGTTGACGTACATGTCACACAATCGTTTTCACATGTGTTCATCAATTATTCTAGGCTAATTTCATGGATTTATCAGGAAACAATTGGAGGCAATGCAGTCGGAAAAACAATGTGGCTGAGTCATTAGCATGCAAATGTATTGAAGCACCACAAGTCGCTTGGTCCATGTTGAATCAATTCGTATTTATAATAACGCTTTGCAGTTTTCTACAAACTAAGATAATATACTAATCAATAAAAAAATGCATGGCAGCCCAAACTTTATACTTGAAAATATTGTATTTTTTGGCCATAGAAACCTAAACATTTAATTTTTGATAATGAAAATAGTTCCAACTTTGGGCTGCAGTAAGATTAATTATTTTCAATCAAAAATGTTCTTTAGCTGGTTTTTATTTAATTGAAAATTATATTTGTGAGGAATTTTATGATTTTTTAAAAAAATGATTGGTCTTCCTGGAGCTTTTTTACACCGTACAGTAGGTGTGAAATCTCTCACTTGCAACCTCAAAATTTTGTAAAGAATTTTATGCATTTACTGTGCATTATCTTACTTCTGGAGGTGTAATTTTTATGAATCCCTTAGGAAAATACCAAAACATACAAAAAATATTTAATTTGTAAGGTTTTTGGAAGCATGAAAGATAGGATAATTTTATTTGAGAAAGGCCTTTTTATGAAAAAATCAAATGTGCGCCGCCGAACATGGAACCAAAGCAACATACTGTCGCTACACGTTTCATTCCCCTGGACTTATGGGTTTTTTATATTTCCCACAGCATCCTATTTAAAAATGATCTTTTGTGATTTATTGTTTTCATTTTCTTTGGTACCATTTTATTTAGCTTCAAATCCAGCCAAGCTCTGTTACCTTGGAATATACCCACTGAATCAAAGTCTCATAATATATTATACATAATGATTATTTACTCATCAATATTTTCTTGTTTTTCTTTTCTTTTTCAAGCCATAATTTCTCAACAACAAGTAAGAACCTCTGCAAACATATGAACAAAGACAGACCTTATGCTTTCTCAAAGTCACAAGCAAGACATCACACAGTAGATGAAAGTTTAGGAATTTCTAAACCAAAGACTTCTTATTTTCCCATATACCTTGGACTAGGTCTATTCAGTGTGTTTATTTATGTGTGTTTCTTGAGACAAGAGCCAGAGGAAAGTGTTCAGACTTTAGAAGGGGTTATGGAAAAGATTAAAAAATTGCATGAAGAAAATCAACAAAAAGAACTATTAAGTGATAAAGCTGAAAATGAAAGTGGACACAAAAGATAAACAATTTTGGATGATCACAAAAATGGCCTGGATTTCAGAGAAAATAATAAAATAATGTTAATTTGTGCAGATAATAGTCAGGGTATTTGATGGCCATTGCACCTCTTCATGGATTTTAGAACAGTTGTCTATGAATTTACTTCATTTGTCACCATCTAAAAGTCATGGTCCTTCACCTTTAAACAAATAGATTGTTGAGCTTGCTTTAATGTGACAGCATAGTGAATCATGGCAATTAACAATACATTTTCCAGTAGTTTTGTTTTGTTAGAGTTGTATTATTACACAATCACATTCCTGTCTCAGTGCTATACAAAGCATTGAATATTCATATTCTGTTGAAGGAATGTTATTTTAATAACATTCCTTCAACAGAATATGAATATTCAGACTCCCCGTTATTCCCGCCAAACTGTTTCTCACGTGTATATTAAAATATACACGTGAGAAACAGTTTGGCGGGAATAACGGGGAGTCTGATTGGCTGTTGGGTTGCTATAAATAAAAAAGGACGCCGTGCATTCACAATGTTACAAGAAATCAGACCGGAAAGACGGATCGTCACCCGCCCTAAATCCAGTCGGGTGCAGGGCACCACTTTTCAATTATCCGCCACTTCGTGCCGGAGGAGTTGGTGAACAATGACTGAAACGGAATAATATACTGTTTTCAGTCGTTTTTCATGGGAGGCAGGGGAGTTAAGGTAATTCCGTAGAAATAAAACTAGACATGAAAATGCTTTTAAACTTTCCACAATAATATTTTTGAGTTGCTTAAATGGGATCCCCGAACTCGTTTTCTCTCGAAAGTTTTTTGAAAAGTACCATGTTTTGTATTGTGGCAAAGTGGAATTCGAAAATTCAAAAATAATTAATTACTGTTCGATAAATATTTCTAGACATACACAATTCTCTTGATTTTGCTATTTCCCATAAAGATATAAGTGAATATAAAAATCATGTGATTATTTGATTCGAGCATAGAGTGTTCGACGGAAGTCGAAGTGCAGGTTCAAGACACATTTCTTACATCTCAAAAACTAGACATGGAAGTTTATTCACAATTAGATATGTGAGAGAAAACATAGTTCTCGAAAAAATAAGAAAATAAAAAAGATAGATGTCCGAGTTCGTTTTCGTGCTATTGCCGTCTAAAGACCTCGAATGTGTGCAAATCTAAACATTAGCGGGAGAGGACTGGGTCGAGTTACAGAAATATCGCGTTTTCTCACTTGAAAATGTCTGAATTGTCCGAGTTTTTTCTTTAAAGCACTTTTCAAATGTAATGTGACTAAAATCCACGATAAAATTCATAATAGCAAAATATTTTAAACATGCGCAGAACTTTGCGCATTGCAAAACTACGGAATTACCTTAACCATGTACTAACATGAAACAAAATGGAGAGAAGTGAGCTTTTGCATTAACTTGCTTTTACTGAGCTAGGGCGGGTAATCTTCAAGTTACGCGCTTCGAGTTACGCGCTAGGCCACGCCCTAATTTGTCTCGGCCACGCCCAGCGCGTAACTCGATGCAACTAACCTAGTTTAGTATCTTCGAGTTTCGATGACATTAAATTACAAATGCCAAATGTAAATTATATATTTTTAAAATTTTAATAGCTTTAATTTTTTGACATATGTTTTAGAACTAGCTAGTTCTTTCTAGTTGGAGTATGCATGCTAATCTGTTTAACTTTCAAATTTTATACAGAGTGCCGTATGCTTATCGTGCATTCGTGATAATAATAAGTATCATTGCTGGCCATGTTGCGTCTAACCTTAGGGTACATCATGCATTCATCTATATTGATAACCGTTAATTACCAATATTACACGTATTTATTTAGAGAGGCTGTAGTCACGCCAAGTATTTTGTTTCTGTTTTATATACGACCTGTTGGTCGTATAAAATTTCATTCTTGCCTGGTAAGGAAGGGGCAAAATTGAGGACGCAAGATAGTTGTATCACCATTTTATATATAAATATCTTTAACTTCAATGTGATTGCATTGCATTTCTTCAAAATGAATCAAAGTACAAAAAACGTGTTGCTTGGCTAGCTGACATCTAATTTCCAATCAAGTGGACGCGACATGCATGTGCAAATTGTTTTTTTACTGTTATCAACATCCCTCAATCAATCAAGCTTAATAATTTATAATGCATCACAATCAGCATGGAAATGAAATACCATGTTGTTTCGTTCCATAATGAAGTCATGAGAAATCTACTAAAATATTTTCATTGCTTATAGTCATAGCTGTTAGTCATTTCGTTTCATTCAAAACTTGCGCTTGTGAATATATTCAGTGAGCTGTAAATCCACACGTGTGGATACTTTGATGGTTGAAGACTTTCAAAATGGGCTGATTGCCACCCATGATGACACGACACATACAGAGCTCTAGCAACGAAGCGAAACACCAAAATTAGTTAGTGAACATAATAATGGTGCAAATTTCCCAGGCGAAGGAATAGATCAATATGAATTGCTCTTGTATAAAAGTGTACGGTATGGTTGCATGCGGTCCAACATGGTATCTATCTGATAACACAGTAATCAGTTAAAAAAACTAGCAAAAGCACGCGACCTGCCATGTCAAAATGATAGCAACAGGAAGATATGGTAGTTGGTGTGGGAGCTTTTCTTTCGGCGAACCACATAAGACGTCTGCAACGGAGGCTAAACTCGGATATGGCATTTCAGTGGTTTCTGTTGTATATGAGCAGTAAACTGAAGAAAACGGAACACTTTTAGTGTTTTCCATAACAAATCTCCTATATCTATTCTTAGAGTACCCCTTAGTCACTGTACGGCCTCCTTAAACATAGAACTAATTACAAAACTGATCAATTCCTTAGTTCCATGACAAAAACTTCATTACGCAAACAAAGATAAGAGAGGTAACCATTTATAGCATGTTCATAGTCTAGGACCTATTTTCGATGTATACACTTTATAAGCATTACATACTTTTCTTTAGACTCCTATTTAGATTTATAATCTAAATTGTAATCATTACGTAATCATCACGTAATATTCTTCGTTTGCAACCACGTGATAATTCAGGCAAAATGTTTTATTTTAAATCTTACTGAAAAACTACATTTATATCTTTTGAGAGCATTCAAAACAATGTAATTCTGCCAAATTTGAAGCTCCTAGAGCAAATAGTTACCGAACTATTGACGATCAAAGATTATTGTTATTTGGTAAAAATGTATGGCGTCGCCATGTTGGATGATGACTTATATCATCCAACATGGCGGATAGAACTTTAGTGGTCTCAAAACAAGACAAATTCAGTATTTTAGATCAGGCTTTTGAATTGTGTAGTTAAATTAAATCTCCAGGAGTCTATTTGAGACAAAGTATCATAAGAAAGATGAATTTATCGCGATATTTATCCTTCGATTCGAATTGCTCGATAGCGTTGCGTGACACAATTTTTACCTAAATATCTCGCAAATGAACAACGTTTATGGACTCATATTTCAACAAAGTATTTTAATCATCGTTAGCTATAACATATAGCGGGTATATTTCAATTTGATTAAAAATTAATTTGTCATACTTTTGATGACGTCACTTGAAAACGAAGAATATAATTCTAAATGAAAATTGATTGATTGACTTTGTCTATTAATAAATTATCTTTTGTAATAATAAACAAAAATGAAATAAAAACAATGAATGCTATCGATGTTTACTATTAAATTAAAAAGAGCGTAACTCGAAGACACTAAGCTATTTTAGTTCCATCTGGTTAGTTCCTTCGAGTTTCTCTCTCTCGCCTAAAACCGCAGACCGCCGGCAACGCAGGCTAACAGTTCAGTCATGTCAGAGACGAAGCATGGTCGACGTAACCGCTGTTTATATTGTAGCTTTCCTAACCTTAACGTGTTTCGGCTGTCAAGTTTGTCTTATCCAGGGAACTATAACAGGTATTGAAAAAGTATTACGTGATTTATAGTATAGTTTGAAACATAACCGAAGAAAATGGTCAGGGAATGTCGTGCGTCGACAGTGGGTTTCAACAGGGATACCAGAATCAAAGTGTTCGCGGTCGACCCATTTTTAATATCAAGAATTGCTAATGTCAAATCAAGTGTTTTTCAACCATACTTTTATGTTATTTTCAAAAACGGATTGCTTTGTCTTTGTTGTGGTCACAATGACATACACCATGAATTTTCTGAGGCACCTCGTGTAACCTGTTGTAAAAGTGTCGTGTACAAATTGCTTTTGCTGAAACTTTCATTCAATCTATTCATTCATTTATGCAAGAATTTTATTATATTTTTCTGCATTTTACTCTTGTAGAAATTATGTTTACTATGACTCTTTATACTAACGGAAAATTAATGTACATATCAAAACTTGCTTCGTACATTCAAAGCAAAACTGCCGTATTCTAAACCTTGTCCCTGGACTTCCTACCTCACTATGAAAATGGACGCAAGCAAAGCGCAAATGCTAGCTGTCCTCGCTGCGAAATAGTATGAAATACGCCTAAGCCTAGCACAAGAAAAAACAGAGGTTTTGATCCTTATTTTGATCTTTTGCCTTTGCGTTTAATATTGTTTGATATCATTCCATGGTTGATTTTATTTTGGACGCATTAAATCAATGTTTTTTCATTACTATGGATTCAATTCTTGTTCAGGTTTTGAATCAAAACTTTTAATAATTTTGTTTTTCGGGAAACCGTTTTTTGAGGTGTCGTTTAGTGAACGCCTAATATTCCAAAATGAAAACTTTTATGTATGAGAAAAGATTAATTGTAATTTAATATTATCTCCATGGATTTGCACGGGCGACTCAAAAATGCAGTTGATTATTACCATTTATTATCAATTTTTATTGACTTCAAGAAACATGTACAAATGTACTCTTTCAAAGCAAAATCAACAGTGCATTAAACCACTTTATAATACTATAGAGAAATAAACAAAAGCCATTCTGCATCTTTTTATTACATAACAATAGTAAAGCTTATGCAAGCTTATAGTTTAATAGTTAAATGAGTAAATGTACCATTAAAATCTTGTCAAACTATTTATTAAGAATATAAAATATATATTACATCATTATTATCTGATATTTACAATAACCAGTTGCTGTTGTGTGTCACTTTGCAAAACATTAAATTCCTTAGATATCTCGGTCAACATTGATATTTTAGTGAAGGTCAACCAAAAATACATGATAATTACAGTTTGTTTATCTTTGTTGAACAATTTAGATACTGCGTGTTTTGATCATTTTTACTCCACAACTGCATTTTTGTTTTCTTAGCGAAGGTGTACACACTATTTTACTTGCATGGTATCAGCAGTATCCTAACATTTGTTTGTGTGACTTGTGAGGTCAAGAGTGTGCTTATTAATTTTAGCTACTGTTTCTGTGTCCATATTAGTGCTCACTGTTTTATTGCCAATCTAAATCAATCTCCTGCTATACAGGGAGCACAAAGAAGGTGAAACAACAGACAACAGTGAACGTTAACAGTCACTGCAAAGGAATCAAAGTCAAGACCTTTTTTACTCCAAGTGCTAGCTTTTAATTAAGACTAGAGCAATAACGACTACAATTTTAATTTATCTTGCTAAGGAATACATAGCATATACCATAATTTAATGACTTTCGATTTAACTGGTTTTCATTGAATTATTTCAATCTTTGTTGAATGAGCATTAATCATCTATAGACGCTTCCAATACTTTGCTTGGTTGAGTACAAAACAATGGTTTCCACTTAGGGTGGACCCAAAATTAATTTCCATAATCAAGGACTCTCTTAATTTGAACCATATTGTCTCAGGGTTGTGCAAGCAAACGTGGAAACTGTCTATTCCTTTTATTGATCTGCTCTATTCTATGCTATTCTATATGTATTTATTAAAGGTCTAGCAAAGGGTAGGCCCTGCCCAAAGATAGTAATACTGTGGGGGTTCACAGAGTGAGTATTTTATCAACTTGAAAAGTATTTACAAGTATGATTTTCACTGAACAGACATAAATTCATACAGTCCAAGATTATTGAAGGAATTTTTGTGCATTTCAAATAACATGAAGAAAACATTAACAATGTTTGATGGCAGTCTGCCTACAATCCAACTGTGTAAAACAATTCAAAAGAAGTAGTCACACAAAGAAGTTTGTCCCTCTGGGAATCTTACACTGTCTGTTGAACAGTCTGTTGTAACAAAGCATTCCTAGCCCTGGAGTGGGGTCATCAATGAAACAACCATAATATATGACATTAACAATATCAGGTAGTGCTGCTACTACACACAAAGTCATGCAAACAAATTTTCCACAAATTGTAAATGTGTTTATTCATTCTTGATATGTATTTGATAGTTTTTTTTATATGATGAGCTGACAAACATGTGCATTATTTGAAAATTATTATCCACACAGCAAAAAGGTTTGAAACAGCACACTTTGTAAAGAATCTGCAATCTGTAGTTTTAATCCACAAGTCATATTTTCTGCATCCCAACTGATGGTCAAATCCTCATACTGAGGATAAAATAAATGATGTTTAATCTCTAAATGAATGGTGTTTGTTTGTCATTTGATGTCTTCATATCAGGCTAGTTTTTAAGCACCAGGGAGCATTTTTTAAACATAATTTGAATCAAAGTTTAAATCAGACCCAGAATTAACTGATATTCCTTTTATCCCCTTATCTCCCTCTTATCAGAAAAATCTTTGAAAACTTCAGTCTCTCATTTGATGTTACAATGTGATTGGATGCTCAAGGTTATTTTCCATTGTAGAACAGCTCAGGCCTAGTGTGCTTTTAAATCATTATCAGATGTTTGTGGATGTAAAGTTGTTTGTTAAACACAAACATTTTGAACTACAGTGTTTAAGATGAGGAAAGGTAGTTTAATCAGGTTCACAGACTCAAGGTCAAGATGACAGCTATAGAACTTAAATTTTGATAATAATAGTTTCAAAATGTGTACAGTGTATATATTTTCCAGTATAAAGACAATGTTAGCTGTGTATTAATCACACTGTACATATATATGTCTAGCCTCTATATTATTATGTAAAGTGTGATTGTTATGGGGCTAACATAGTTTTTATACTTTGTGGATTTTGAATATGATTAAAAATCAATATTCTGGAAAATAAAAACAATGTTTGGCTTGGTGATAAAAAATATAAAATGGTTGTGAAATATATAAAAGATAAAAATTATGTCTTTTTTTTAATAAAACTCACAGGAAATTGTTTTCTTAATTAACATAGCTTTTTGAGACAATCTTCTATCATCATATTTAAAACCATTTAAGGGAGGATGATTGACTCCAAGAGCTAGGTATTATTAATAGTAAGAAAAAAAACCTCTTAGACAGCTGCTATAATAATCAAGTTCAAAAGCATTCCTGTTTAAAATTTCAACTTTGTAGCTGCATGGGCGGATCCAAGGGGGGGGCCTGGGGGGCCGGTGCCCCCCCCTTTTTGGAAAAATCGTGATTTATTTATTTATTTATTTATTTGAAATACCCTTGCTAGATACGAATCAAAATCAATTTCATTCAATAAATTCACTTGTTAACAATATTTTGGAGAGTAAAAATTGATAAACCTTTGATTTTCCTTCTTAATTTATTTGCATTTTCGATTCAACGGTGATTGGCGAAGCGTATTCCCGCGAAAGTTTCCCGCCATTTTTCGAACGTTCGCGCCGACCACGGTTAGTTTATCGAATTTCGCAATTTCAAAGGATTTCATTTTAGTGCGATGTCTGATCTAGAAGTGTACTTGGATTTTATCCGAACTGAGAGGCTAGAAACTGTAGAAGATCTTTAATATGTGATAATAAAGAACAGAGACTTATACGTTGTTGGCAGGATGATTTTAATCATAGTAAAACTCTTGTGGAGACGTGCTGTTACTTGAATTATTTCAATAGTCATAGTAAAAATGTACATTTTTAATGTATTACTTCCTATCCGAATAAATGATTGTTTTGACTCATTTTGTGGTGATCAAAAGTCGAGTAATTATCATCATATACACATTATCTTCATAATTCAATTCCACCAGATCGACAGACGGACAGACAGACAGTTAGACAGACAGACAGACAGACACAAGAATCTTTAAGGTGCCCCCCCCCTTTCAAAATTTCTGGATCCGTCCCTGAGCTGTTTAATTTACTTTAAAATAAAGTAATTACTGTTGTCGCAGCTGTAAAATACAGATTTATATGGCCATGTAGATGGGAATCCAAAAAGCTATTCCTATTACTACACCATATTTATTTTGATATTAAACGTAATTTACAAATTGAGAATGGGAGAAAAATTATATATTTTATCTATTTGAAATATATTATTAATTAGTAGGTAAAGTAACTTGAATGTATCATTGTCAATTAGAGACATATCCTAAAAAAACATGTTTTTGCTACGTTTAGTCACGTTACAAATGGTAGATTTATTGATTGTACAAAATTAATATCAAATTCATGACTGCTTATGAATTATTAATGAGGATTTTTGTTATGCTAATACTTTGTTAACCTATTGATGTATTTTAGTTTTCTTTTGGCCATCTTTGCCATCTTTCATATCTTTTGTAAACAGTTCAACTTCATGTTCATGTTATTTTACACGATGTTACTTTTCTGGCTATTATTTCCATTGTTACTACATGCCAACAGAAGTTTCAGTTTAATTGGTATATTGTCTACACCTTCATTTTTGATTATCTTTAGTTTGTAATCCTTTTGAAACCTACTTAATTCTACATTATTCTGTTAATGATATATTTATAGTGGAATAGTCATTTAATAGCAATCAGAAAATCACCAAAACTCATTTAATTTTTAAAGTTGAATTGGTTTACAATTCACTCACTTTTGTGATGTCTTTGTATCTAATGGTTTTTCTACTGAAATACTATTTGATTTTATATATTGTTAACAACAGTCACAAATGGTAGCCTTGATTCTATGTTGATTATTTACTTTAATATTCTGAAACATATCAATTTCTTTTTATCCTTTGATTCAGGGAATTGTAGCTCACCATTGGGCATGACCAATGGCCGCATTAAAGATACCCAACTGACTGCATCATCCTTCTACAAGTACTTCAAAATAACCATAAGCACACACCAAGAAATGAAACCAAAGTATGGCAGATTGAACCATGTTTATGCCTGGTGCACAGATCAATCACAACATAGTTGGCTGACTGTTGATCTCCGCCGTTCTACCATTGTAACTGGGATTGCAAGTCAGGGCTTTAAGAATGTTTTTAATCATTATTATGTTAAAGAGTATCAATTGCAGTTCAGCATGGATGGGAAAACCTGGAAACACGTAACAAGAAATGGTGGGATAAAGGTATGAATCTGTGAACCGAACTAGCATGGCTCATTACTGTATGTATAATATGTACATTGTATTTAAGCTTTGATTGTTAATCATTTATGAAGTTATTTATTTACAAATTAAAAATGTGACCTACAATATGTAGACTTTACAAAATGAAAATATCATAACAAAATATTATTCCTTAAGATTTTGGTATACATTTGATATTAATCAACTTTTGTGAAAGCAGCACATGTATATGGATGGCATGGGTGGCTGGACAGTGAGATTAGAGCTGATCAATATATTTGACTGGAGTTTGTTTTAATGTGTTGTTTACCTCTCATGCTACAAGGGTTTTTTAACATGTACAAAAAGTATAGACAGTGTGATTTCAATAATAATTGTAGAAGAAGTGAGTGTCAGAGTATGCATATGAAGAACCACTCGGTGGATATGCTGCTGTAAGAGATTATAATTATTATTAAACAAATATGGATGCATAAAAATATTTGATATTAAATAAAGTGCTGTGGTGGCAATTTAATGTAGTGGGGATGGGACTCCCACATATCATAGGACATGGATGATTGCTGGCAGATTTTCAAAAATACCACTAAAAGATAGAGTATTATGAACCCAGAGTAAGATTAAAGTGTTCCGAGTTGGGATAGCATACATGTACTGTTGTAAAAAATACCAAGTTTTTGATTAAATCAAGATAGTGCAATTAACAATTTTGTGGCTTAATTCAGGTCTTAATCATGTGTGAATAAAGATTACAGGCACCCAGTTTTCTACTATTGTACAGCAATACTATGTAGTACTTAAAATCTTTATTCACACATTGATTACATATTTAACAAAAGTTGATTGCTTGCACCATCTTGTCGTTTTTTAACCCAAAACTTGATTTTTTTCAACATGGAACTGTCAAACTGATAAAGATTATGAAGGTTGGAGTCATGTGGCATTTTATTATTATCATCATTGTTTTTGATAGAAATTTGATGGCAACAAACATGCTGATGATACAGTGAGAAATAACTTTGCTGCTGTACAAGCAAGATATATCAAAGTGATGCCCATTACATACAAGTATAGAATATGTATGAGAATAGAGCTGTATGGTTGTTATAATGGTATGTATCATAGTGTACATTAGTGCTTGTTTGTCTGTCTCTTTGTGTGTTTGTTTGTCTATCTTTCTATCTGTGTCTTTTTGTTTTGTTTGTTTCATTTGTTTGTTTGTTACAAAGCTGTGAAAACATGGCTTTGAATCATGTACAGTCAAGTTGTGCCTTACTTACACCGAGTAAAAGAAATGTTTGAAACATTCCCCATCTATTAATGATAATTATGGACTTTTAAAACTTGGTCAGTGATAACTAATGTTCTCTAGTTTTGGGTAAAGGACAGCACTTCTCTCTTAACAAGCCATTTCCAGAAGAAAATGACACAGAGAAGACTTCAGTATTTTACTAAAACAATAGTCTCTGCCCCAGGCATGCAAATATGAGTTCATTGATATACCGTAATAAAAAATAAATTTGCAATGCAAAAACCATAAGCATTTGACCATGCTTAGTTGCAAATGACTGCAATTAATCTTGGTCTAAATAATGCAAATATTAATAAATTTTTGAATGTTAGTATCTTTTTCTTGGTCTAAATAATCCAAATATTAATAAATCTTCGAATATTTTCCTTTAGATACAACAGCAAAGGATCATTCCATCCAAACATCTACTGGAATCCCCACCACTCTACAAATAACAAATGCTCAGACGTCACAAGAACCCACCAGAAAAACAGCAACAACAACTGTATCTACAAATAATCTCACTGCTACACAGAATGCAGTAAAGGGCAAGACAGGCAACAAGCATGGCCAATTCAGTGTTAATGTGAAGTCTTCTAAAATGAACTTTGTGATTTTAGGATGCAGTATTGTTTTGGGTGTAGCTACATTGGCAATATGTGTGGTTATTGCTGTCTCGCTAGTGAGAAAACGAAGGTACGTGTAGAAATTACCATTAATGGGATTTTCCATTTTCTGTAAACTCAAAGGCTTATCACCATTTGTTGTTTTTACAATTGTTAATCAAAGTGCTTTCAACCTGCCTACTTATGTTAGCACAAACATTTTTGTGATGAATTGGTTGGTTGGCTGGTATTCGGTTTGCAATCAAGGTTCTGATTAATAGGAGCAAAAAAACAAACGTCAAATTGCATTAAGTGTTTGTGCCTCTGAGTTTGCAGAAAACAAAAGATTAAGGTTACAGGAAGGGTTCACAGCATGTTAAAGGGTCTCTTTGTAAAAAAATCGCTAGCGTATCGAATCTTTTGCTATTTGAACAAATTATATATCATTTTAAAGCTAAATAACTGAAGAAAATGACCAGGTTGTTTTTATTCTGCAAGCGAAAGGTCGCGAGTTTTAACGCTCCGAATGAAGAGTGAGTGTTGTTGTTTGAAAAGGTAACCCAAAAATTCGTTTGATCAGATTGCTTAAATTTTTGTATAGTGTCAATCATCACATTCGTGGCTGCAAAACTGTGTGAGCAATTTTTGATATATTTTTTTACTTTTTTCATTTGTTTGCTTGTTTGTTTATTTGTTTGTCTGTCTGATTGTTTATTTGTTTGCTTGCTTGTATTTTAGTTTACCTATGTTAGTCTGTTTGTTTAGTGTTTGCTTTTGAGTAAACTCTCTTCCTTTCATATTTCAGAAAAAGAAGATCTGGTCAATTTGAAAACTGTAATGAGGTAGCAGACAATGACTTTCTTTATCTGTAAGTATGCCTGACCCACCACTATGCACCCAACTGATCATAGTTTATGGTACATCAGTGAAACAGAGGGGGCAGTACTGATGCAGGACTTGGAAAATCGCAAGCTTTAATGTTTTACATTTGAGAGTGATATATATATATCTTATTAGACAGTTGGATGTGGAATATGGCTGGATATTTTTGCGATTCACGCTGTATTTTGAAGAGCCTTCAGGCGAGTCAAAATGCAAGTTGACGAGTAAAATATCCAGCCATATTTCATATCCAACTGTCTAATAAGTTATTTATTATCCAACTATCTGGTTAAAAAAAAAGCGAAAAAATTGAAAGAAAAGTAATTTTTCAATTCCTTAAAAAAATTAATTGGACATTGCGTGACATACGTATTGCATTCTGATTGGCTCATTTTTAATACAGGTCAAACCGGTTTTAGTAGCTCACACAAACACGCCGTGTAATTTTGTCGACGTTTTTACACAAATTTTGGCTGTGTTTTGAGAGAAAAAAAAAAGAGAAAACGTCAAGTAGACAAAGGAAAGAACAACTAAAATTTTGAAACTTTGATGAAGTCAAATACAAACTGGAGTAACAAAGTAAATATTGTCTAGAACTTGCAGTGATTATAGTGATTTTGTTTCCGATTCTTGGATCATAGTTGCCTGCTTTAATTAGCTTTACACTTCTAATATAAGGGAAATTTTACAGCTATTCCACTGGAGGATTACAATTTGTTGTATTAAGGTAATATTTCTTTTTTTTTTCTTTTCCTTGTATGAGCTAGTTCTGTCAATAAACTTGTGAGCTTACAAGCAGCTTCTGTTCTCTGTGTTTACATGCTCACTTTGACTCTGTTTTCAATTTTAATTTCAAATTTTTGTTGTAATCTTATTAACACAGAAAAATTTGAAAGCTTTTTCTGCAAAAAAAGTTCATTCAGTTTGCCTTGCAGAAATTTTATCTCTAGATTGTGTAGATGAAAACCTGTCAAACTGGCATAGACAACGAAAAATACCACTGTATATTTTTACTCGATCCAGTCTTACTCACACATAATTTTTTACTAGTTGGATAATAATTTGAATCTATATTTGTGATACCAGGGCTTATATACTCCTTGAAAAGACCGCCAGGGATTGAAAAACATTTTTGAGTGCACTTGGATAGCCCTTGAAAATTGAAATAATACCAAAAAACCCTAGAAAACTCCTTGAATTAAGTAATTAAGTTTTCATTTCAAACCAAACTATGCTGTCAAACAAAAAATGTTACTAATCGAAGTTATGGGAAAATGGCACACTTGAAAAGTGTGTGAAAAGCTCTGGAAATTTATCAATGTTAAAATTGAATCACAAACCCTGGATATGGACAAGGGTCGCAGTTAGTTTCTTAAACTACAACTTCCTTCATTGTGAGATGAGAAATTCATTCTACACTTGTAGTTCACTCCAAACTATAGTTCTAAACTTTGTTGTGAACTTTGAACGACCTTCTGATAGATACTGCTCTTAGGAAATGTTTCTTTTTGTTTTAAAGTATTACATCCAAATTCGTTGTATCGATACCTGCCTTTTCAATTTGATTTGGTCTTTTCTCAACCGTCAATCAATTTGCACACAAAGCACTGTCTTGCACTGAAACTAAAAGATAAAACAAGATAAACAAATAAAATGAATAAATAAAACTTTTTATTAAATAAGGTGACAATAATGATTATTACCATTAATGGGATTTTCCATTTTCTGTAAACTCAAAGGCTTATCACCATTTGTTGTTTTTACAATTGTTAATCAAAGTGCTTTCAACCTGCCTACTTATGTTAGCACAAACATTTTTGTGATGAATTGGTTGGTTGGCTGGTATTCGGTTTGCAATCAAGGTTCTGATTAATAGGAGCAAAAAAACAAACGTCAAATTGCATTAAGTGTTTGTGCCTCTGAGTTTGCAGAAAACAAAAGATTAAGGTTACAGGAAGGGTTCACAGCATGTTAAAGGGTCTCTTTGTAAAAAAATCGCTAGCGTATCGAATCTTTTGCTATTTGAACAAATTATATATCATTTTAAAGCTAAATAACTGAAGAAAATGACCAGGTTGTTTTTATTCTGCAAGCGAAAGGTCGCGAGTTTTAACGCTCCGAATGAAGCTCTAGTGAGTGTTGTTGTTTGAAAAGGTAACCCAAAAATTCGTTTGATCAGATTGCTTAAATTTTTGTATAGTGTCAATCATCACATTCGTGGCTGCAAAACTGTGTGAGCAATTTTTGATATATTTTTTTACTTTTTTCATTTGTTTGCTTGTTTGTTTCTTTGTTTGTCTGTCTGATTGTTTATTTGTTTGCTTGCTTGTATTTTAGTTTACCTATGTTAGTCTGTTTGTTTAGTGTTTGCTTTTGAGTAAACTCTCTTCCTTTCATATTTCAGAAAAAGAAGATCTGGTCAATTTGAAAACTGTAATGAGGTAGCAGACAATGACTTTCTTTATCTGTAAGTATGCCTGACCCACCACTATGCACCCAACTGATCATAGTTTATGGTACATCAGTGAAACAGAGGGGGCAGTACTGATGCAGGACTTGGAAAATCGCAAGCTTTAATGTTTTACATTTGAGAGTGATATATATATATCTTATTAGACAGTTGGATGTGGAATATGGCTGGATATTTTTGCGATTCACGCTGTATTTTGAAGAGCCTTCAGGCGAGTCAAAATGCAAGTTGACGAGTAAAATATCCAGCCATATTTCATATCCAACTGTCTAATAAGTTATTTATTATCCAACTATCTGGTTAAAAAAAAAGCGAAAAAATTGAAAGAAAAGTAATTTTTCAATTCCTTAAAAAAATTAATTGGACATTGCGTGACATACGTATTGCATTCTGATTGGCTCATTTTTAATACAGGTCAAACCGGTTTTAGCAGCTCACACAAACACGCCGTGTAATTTTGTCGACGTTTTTACACAAATTTTGGCTGTGTTTTGAGAGAAAAAAAAAAGAGAAAACGTCAAGTAGACAAAGGAAAGAACAACTAAAATTTTGAAACTTTGATGAAGTCAAATACAAACTGGAGTAACAAAGTAAATATTGTCTAGAACTTGCAGTGATTATAGTGATTTTGTTTCCGATTCTTGGATCATAGTTGCCTGCTTTAATTAGCTTTACACTTCTAATATAAGGGAAATTTTACAGCTATTCCACTGGAGGATTACAATTTGTTGTATTAAGGTAATATTTCTTTTTTTTTTTCTTTTCCTTGTATGAGCTAGTTCTGTCAATAAACTTGTGAGCTTACAAGCAGCTTCTGTTCTCTGTGTTTACATGCTCACTTTGACTCTGTTTTCAATTTTAATTTCAAATTTTTGTTGTAATCTTATTAACACAGAAAAATTTGAAAGCTTTTTCTGCAAAAAAAGTTCATTCAGTTTGCCTTGCAGAAATTTTATCTCTAGATTGTGTAGATGAAAACCTGTCAAACTGGCATAGACAACGAAAAATACCACTGTATATTTTTACTCGATCCAGTCTTACTCACACATAATTTTTTACTAGTTGGATAATAATTTGAATCTATATTTGTGATACCAGGGCTTATATACTCCTTGAAAAGACCGCCAGGGATTGAAAAACATTTTTGAGTGCACTTGGATAGCCCTTGAAAATTGAAATAATACCAAAAAACCCTAGAAAACTCCTTGAATTAAGTAATTAAGTTTTCATTTCAAACCAAACTATGCTGTCAAACAAAAAATGTTACTAATCGAAGTTATGGGAAAATGGCACACTTGAAAAGTGTGTGAAAAGCTCTGGAAATTTATCAATGTTAAAATTGAATCACAAACCCTGGATATGGACAAGGGTCGCAGTTAGTTTCTTAAACTACAACTTCCTTCATTGTGAGATGAGAAATTCATTCTACACTTGTAGTTCACTCCAAACTATAGTTCTAAACTTTGTTGTGAACTTTGAACGACCTTCTGATAGATACTGCTCTTAGGAAATGTTTCTTTTTGTTTTAAAGTATTACATCCAAATTCGTTGTATCGATACCTGCCTTTTCAATTTGATTTGGTCTTTTCTCAACCGTCAATCAATTTGCACACAAAGCACTGTCTTGCACTGAAACTAAAAGATAAAACAAGATAAACAAATAAAATGAATAAATAAAACTTTTTATTAAATAAGGTGACAATAATGATTATTACCATTAATGGGATTTTCCATTTTCTGTAAACTCAAAGGCTTATCACCATTTGTTGTTTTTACAATTGTTAATCAAAGTGCTTTCAACCTGCCTACTTATGTTAGCACAAACATTTTTGTGATGAATTGGTTGGTTGGCTGGTATTCGGTTTGCAATCAAGGTTCTGATTAATAGGAGCAAAAAAACAAACGTCAAATTGCATTAAGTGTTTGTGCCTCTGAGTTTGCAGAAAACAAAAGATTAAGGTTACAGGAAGGGTTCACAGCATGTTAAAGGGTCTCTTTGTAAAAAAATCGCTAGCGTATCGAATCTTTTGCTATTTGAACAAATTATATATCATTTTAAAGCTAAATAACTGAAGAAAATGACCAGGTTGTTTTTATTCTGCAAGCGAAAGGTCGCGAGTTTTAACGCTCCGAATGAAGCTCTAGTGAGTGTTGTTGTTTGAAAAGGTAACCCAAAAATTCGTTTGATCAGATTGCTTAAATTTTTGTATAGTGTCAATCATCACATTCGTGGCTGCAAAACTGTGTGAGCAATTTTTGATATATTTTTTTACTTTTTTCATTTGTTTGCTTGTTTGTTTCTTTGTTTGTCTGTCTGATTGTTTATTTGTTTGCTTGCTTGTATTTTAGTTTACCTATGTTAGTCTGTTTGTTTAGTGTTTGCTTTTGAGTAAACTCTCTTCCTTTCATATTTCAGAAAAAGAAGATCTGGTCAATTTGAAAACTGTAATGAGGTAGCAGACAATGACTTTCTTTATCTGTAAGTATGCCTGACCCACCACTATGCACCCAACTGATCATAGTTTATGGTACATCAGTGAAACAGAGGGGGCAGTACTGATGCAGGACTTGGAAAATCGCAAGCTTTAATGTTTTACATTTGAGAGTGATATATATATATCTTATTAGACAGTTGGATGTGGAATATGGCTGGATATTTTTGCGATTCACGCTGTATTTTGAAGAGCCTTCAGGCGAGTCAAAATGCAAGTTGACGAGTAAAATATCCAGCCATATTTCATATCCAACTGTCTAATAAGTTATTTATTATCCAACTATCTGGTTAAAAAAAAAGCGAAAAAATTGAAAGAAAAGTAATTTTTCAATTCCTTAAAAAAATTAATTGGACATTGCGTGACATACGTATTGCATTCTGATTGGCTCATTTTTAATACAGGTCAAACCGGTTTTAGTAGCTCACACAAACACGCCGTGTAATTTTGTCGACGTTTTTACACAAATTTTGGCTGTGTTTTGAGAAAAAAAAGAGAGAAAACGTCAAGTAGACAAAGGAAAGAACAACTAAAATTTTGAAACTTTGATGAAGTCAAATACAAACTGGAGTAACAAAGTAAATATTGTCTAGAACTTGCAGTGATTATAGTGATTTTGTTTCCGATTCTTGGATCATAGTTGCCTGCTTTAATTAGCTTTACACTTCTAATATAAGGGAAATTTTACAGCTATTCCACTGGAGGATTACAATTTGTTGTATTAAGGTAATATTTCTTTTTTTTTTTCTTTTCCTTGTATGAGCTAGTTCTGTCAATAAACTTGTGAGCTTACAAGCAGCTTCTGTTCTCTGTGTTTACATGCTCACCTTGACTCTGTTTTCAATTTTAATTTCAAATTTTTGTTGTAATCTTATTAACACAGAAAAATTTGAAAGCTTTTTCTGCAAAAAAAGTTCATTCAGTTTGCCTTGCAGAAATTTTATCTCTAGATTGTGTAGATGAAAACCTGTCAAACTGGCATAGACAACGAAAAATACCACTGTATATTTTTACTCGATCCAGTCTTACTCACACATAATTTTTTACTAGTTGGATAATAATTTGAATCTATATTTGTGATACCAGGGCTTATATACTCCTTGAAAAGACCGCCAGGGATTGAAAAACATTTTTGAGTGCACTTGGATAGCCCTTGAAAATTGAAATAATACCAAAAAACCCTAGAAAACTCCTTGAATTAAGTAATTAAGTTTTCATTTCAAACCAAACTATGCTGTCAAACAAAAAATGTTACTAATCGAAGTTATGGGAAAATGGCACACTTGAAAAGTGTGTGAAAAGCTCTGGAAATTTATCAATGTTAAAATTGAATCACAAACCCTGGATATGGACAAGGGTCGCAGTTAGTTTCTTAAACTACTCAAGAGAGTAATAATATTCAAGACTTGATTTAAGAGTTGATTGTCCAAGACAAGCACTATACATGCCCTTGTAAACACCACTGAGCTGTTTTTAACTTTCTTTTCATTTTCCAGTGATGATGAGCTTCCATGTCTAAACAGCTATGATGACTACATCAAAACCGATAGTACCAAGACAGTATCAGCTTGAACTCTCTACCTATCAGAAAGTGCAATTGTGTGTAAACTGTGGAGGATGGTCCAATGATTGGTCAGTTCCTGGAGCATATGTTATCAACATGTCTTTGGTAGATAATCACTGGCCTAATACTAAAACCTTCCTTTGGCACATTCAGTTTGGTTGGATGGTCATCTTCAATCATGCCTGGAAGCACAGAGCTCCGACCTTGTTGGATGGTGCGTAAAACTTGACCAACCAAGATGACATTGGATATACCTCTTTTGGTGCAGACATGCAATCATTTAATGTTGTGGTATGTCATACTATATCAAGACAACTTGATTTATTTTATTTTGTCAGCCAAGTGCTGAGGGTATTACTCAATGCATCGTCTTTGAGAATCATTTACACCTAATTGCAATAATGCATCATAAACAAAAGTGAATATTTGTGAAGGAAGCTCTGCGGAGACAGGCTATATGGTGCTGTTGCTAAGAGTTATAACATCCTACATTGTCCTTTAGAATCATTTACAACCAATTATAAGAACGCTGACATATACTTAACTGAAAAAGCTTGGTGCTGTTGCTATGCAGACAGCAGACATTGATTTTGCTTAATTGAACAAAGTGGTTTCTGTTACCCTCACCAAGCAGTAATGCCAGTCATACCATGCTATACCATACCATACCATACCATACCATCCAATACCATACCATCCAATACCATATCACACCATACCATACCATATCACAGCATACACCATACCATACCATATCACAGCATACATGAACCATATATAACATACCATACCAAAATACATCCTTCCATCCCACATCATAAAGAACCATACAATGGCAATGATGCCATACAACATCCAATACCATACCATCTAATACCATGTAATACCATACCATACCATACCATCCAATACCACACCATCCAATACCATATCACACCATACCATACCATATCACAGCATACATGAACCATAAATAGCATACCATACCAAAATACATCCTTCCATCCCACATCATAAAGAACCATACAATGGCAATGATGCCATACAACATCCAATACCATACCATCTAATACCATGTAATACCATGCCATACCATACCATACCATATCGTACCATATCATATCCTTACCATACCATTCCATACCATACAATAACATACCATACCATTATACACCATACCATACCATAAAGTACTATAGGATGCCATGTCATACCATAGCACACTGGAAGGCACACCACATTGCACTGTCCTTCCATATCACACTATTCTGTCATTGCTACAAATGCCTTTGTGTGAGTCCCATGTTTATATGAAGATATTATTGTAATGAGGTGTAAGTGGTTTTGAATAATTAAATTAGTTTAGTTGTATTAGCCTTGAAAATTTTCTGCCAATAACATAAGCTGTTTCCAGCGAAACAAAAACCAACATTTTTTTGCACACAAAGCACTGTCTTGCACTGAAACTAAAAGATAAAACAAGATAAACAAATAAAATGAATAAATAAAACTTTTTATTAAATAAGGTGACAATAATGATTGTCTAAGATGACATTGACAATAAAAACGCAGTAGCACAAGTAGTGACATAAAGTCGTTGTACCATGATGTGATTGCAGACATGACAGCAGGGAAAATAGAATCTGGAATAAAATCATTTACATGAGAAAGAGCTTAGGGGCTGTTTATATGGAGTGAGCCAGCCTGATTTAGCAGGCTGGTTTCTTTTGTTTTTAAGCTCTGATAGATTAAACACAAGAGAAACAGACCACTTAACCGGGCTGGCTCACTCCATATAAACAGCCCTTAATTCTTCCAGAGAAAAACTATCCTTTAATTTGTTCCTGACTACTGTCATGGCTGTCATCACAAGATATTACAAAGCCTCTACAGCAATAGACATTCCCCACATTTTCTTGACTGGACACAAAGCAATAGATTGACACTGAGGCTGGAGTGTTTGAATCCATACATTCTCTGTATCTCACACCCTCCAGCTTCGGCGTAAATCTACTGTTTTGTGTCCACTCGAGTGAATGCGGGGAACGTCTATTGTATTGAAATGTTAAGTTTTATGGTTGCAGTGCAAACACTTTCAATAAATATTTAGTTGCACTAATTGGTAATATAATTACAATGTGCAGGATTTCAGAGAAAATATGTACATTAACACTATATTTATAGTTTTGGTTTTATAAAACTACACAGCTAAATAATTGAAATACTACTGTCCCAGAGAGGACATATATTTTATGGAATTAGTTTTTTGGTAAAAATAGCTCTTATCAAAATAATGGAATTATAGTATTTATATTCAAATGTATAGGATTTCAGAGTAAATATATACATTTTGTTCAGCAATAATAATAGTACGGCCTCAGTGAAGGCATATATTTTTACATTTTTGTATTTAATTTTGATCATGATAATGATAACAATATTGTATTATAGTTTGTACAGGATTTCAGTGAGAATATGTACATTCGGATTTTGCATGTGATTTTTTTGTGTGTGAAAGTTCAGGACTGTTTATCCTTGTGTGCCTAACTAAGTACATACAGCTATTCTTGAAATGGTTGTCCAATACTGATTTAGCGATTAGCAAAGTCATTTGCATATGTCATCATTTTTATGTTTGAAGGAATGAGTCACAATGTACATAATAACATCACATAATTATAATAAACTATTTAACTATGTAATATGTACAGCTTTGTATCATTGTTTGAAGTCCAACCTTAAAACATGAGAAAACTGAAATTTTGCGATATGCAAATGCATTGTTATTCGCTAAATTAGTATTTCAATTAGACAACCTTTTCAAGAGTAGCTGTATATATATATAAATAGTCAATTTCGTCTGAGTGGGAAACAGTACCTGGACCTAGCTATAGTTTCTAAGAAAACATTAAAACCATCTGCTGTATTGTAGCCGTATTATACATGTAACCGTACAGTTTTCTTTTCTTACGAAAACAACTCTATTCTTATAATTGGGTTTTTTTCCTCTCTGTCTGTCTTTCTTCCAGGCAATTTTTTGTGCATGATCTTTAATGTGCTAAATTTATATGTAAATTTTTTACCATAAAAATGTAAATATTACTGTTCCAGTGGGAACATATATTTATGATAAAATAGCTGTAATAATTTAAAGTTAACTATCTTTAGACTGTGCCTATGAGCTCGTGCGATTCATTAGTAAATACAAAAGTGACACTTCTTCAACCAAGCCTCCCTAAACTCAACTGATCACTACAACACAGTGAATCATGGTATTGCTATGGTTTCAGCATCGTGGTCCATCGTCTTGCATTTTAATTCAAATTCTCTCACAATCTGAAAATTTGCGAGCATATTGGAGATTTTGGTTGTAGTAGTCGCACTTTACATGACTTCAAACTCATGTCGTGGCTAATCATTTAAACCACGTAGTTTGATTCGGTGCCTGGCACACGATTCCAGCGAGAATATGTGCTGGCCATAGTTCTCGTCGATATTAAAAATAAGTCAAATGTCTTGTAATTTATGTCTCATAAAGTACCCACCAAGCCAAATTATGGCTTGGTAAATCAATTCTGTAGTTAATTGATTTATACCAAATTAAATAATTTGTCTTGCTCAGGATTCCAGCGACAAAATGAGTTACCCATGGTTCTCGTTACTATCAAAAATAAGAGCAAGTGCAAATTATTGTAAGTTATGTTACCTGTCTCGGTAAACTTAGAAAATTGATTTATATATGTCTTAATATTTGCCTGGCACAGGATTCCAGCGAGAATATGTGCTGGTCATAGTTCTCGTTAATATGAAATGTTTTAGTACAAACCCGTGTCATAATCGTAGTCGGTCTCAAAAACCAGTGACAACACTCTTTAGCGTATTACACGTCATTAAGCCTTATCTACAATTTTTTTGTGATTTTCTTTAGTGTTTTCGGTGTATTATTTTACATTTTATCATCTATTACACTTTGTTTCACTGGTTTTTGCTAACGACTCTGTTCGTTGGTTTAGTACATTGATGTATATGATATCAAGTAATTTGCCTGGCTCAGGATTCCAGCGAGAATATGTGCTGGTCATATAGTTTAGCAAATGCTCATTGAGCAATTTGAAATAAAGTAAAAAGTAATCTCGGCCTTTGTGTGCGCGTGTGTTTATTATTATTATTATTTTTATTTCTATTTTGTATTGATTACCGTTTATATGTATCACAACAAACAAGGGGCCATTCTGCTGCGCAAGCGCGCCATGCTTGAGTTAACCCCTTCAAGGACTTTCAATCATGTGGAAATACTCGGATAAATCTTCTACGTCCGGTAAATTAGGCTTAAACATTAAGCTTGATATCGAATATGTATCATTTGTTCGATTCAAGTAAATATCGACATATAATTCATCGCACAGCCTCGAAAATGGAGATGTTGACGATTGTTGTGGTTACAGGCGTATTTTGCCTTCAGTTTTATTCAAAAACGCACCAATATTCGGTGTCAGCACTGCTACGATACCCGGATTTTCCAAGGATAATTTTGTTCAAAAAAAAGTATTTTGAGTTTTATCGCATTGACTGTATCATTTCCAATTGATGACGCTTAGATTAAACACAACTGAAACAAAACTAAGTAACTATCGCCAAATCTGATGAAGGAAATAGACGCTTGTCATTTTTTAAGAATTACAGAAAAAAGTATTAAAATATATATTAAAGCTTATAGCAGAGCAAGGTTTCGATCCTTGGACCTCTGGGTTATGGGCCCAGCACGCTTCCACTGCGCCACTCTGCTTCCTCATTAAAGAATGTAAAACAAACCCCAATTACCTGATGTAACAAAATGCAGGATACTGTGACAAAAATTATTGGTTTTGAATGGAATTGTGCCTCGGCAGTTACGGTTGTAACCTACGTATGATCTGATTCCTTTTGCTGCATTAAATCACGTTGACAGATTGAAAACTAAATTATAACAAATCTATTCAGACACTTTCTAAATCTGCACTCTAAGTTTTTATTATTATTTTATTTCAAGCCTAAAACAAACTCTTTTAAAAAAGCAAAATTTACAGTGTGAAAATGAATATCAATCGCATCGGTCCAAATTTGTTCATAGCCTGTGGGGCATTAGCTCAAATGGTAGAGCGCTCGCTTTGCATGCGAGAAGTACCGGGATCGATACCCGGATTCTCCAGGACATTTTTTGAATATCAAGACAAAACAGTCATAGCAAAAACCACAAAGGAACCAGAAAAAGTGTAACATTTCGCCCACCAACATTTTACATTGCGATGATGATATGAACATGTTATGTGAATCACTTCATCAAAACTCAATTCGTCCAAAATTTTAACTTAAGTCTTAGTTTAAATGAAAGAGTTGCCTCATTTTTTCAAAACCCTTTCCTTATATATTGTACGTCTTCAGAGTATTTCCAAGACAATCCGTATAAGTAAAAGGGGGGATTAGCTCAAATGGTAGAGCGCTCGCTTAGCATGCGAGAGGTACCGGGATCGATACCCGGATTCTCCAAGGATAGTTTTGTATAAAAAAAAGCATTTTGAAATTTGTCCCATTTACTGTATATCATTTTGAATTGATGTCTCATAGATTAAATACACCTGAAACAAAACTAAGCAATTATATCGCTCAATTTGATAAAGGATATGGACGCTTGTCATTTTTCATGAATTAAAGAAAAAAGGATTAAAATGTATATTAAAACTTATAGCAGAGCAAGGTTTCGATCCTTGGACCTCTGGGTTATGGGCCCAGCACGCTTCCACTGCGCCACTCTGCTTCCTCTTTGAAGTATTTAAAACAAACCCCAATTACCTGATGCAACAAAATGCAGGATACTGTGACAAAAATTATTGGTTTTGAATGGAATTGTGTCTCGCCAGTTACGGTTGTAACCTACGTATGATCTGATTCCTTTTGCTGTATTAAATCACGTTGACAGATTGAAAAGTAAATTATAACAAATCTATTCAGGCACTTTCTAAATCTGCACTCTAAGTTTTTATTATTATTTTATTTCAAGCCTAAAACAAACTCTTTTAAAAATGCAAAATTTACAGTGTGAAAATGAATATCAATCGCATCGGTCCAAATTTGTTCATAGCCTGTGGGGGATTAGCTCAAATGGTAGAGCGCTCGCTTTGCATGCGAGAAGTACCGGGATCGATACCCGGATTCTCCAGAACATTTTTTGAATATCAAGACAAAACAGTCATAGCAAAAACCACAAAGGAATCAGAAAAAGTATAACATTTCGCCCACCAACATTTTACATTGCGATGATGATATGAACATTTTATGTGAATCAATTCATCAAAACTCAATTCGTCCAAAATTTTAACTTAAGTCTTAGTTTAAATGAAAGAGTTGCCTCATTTTTTCAAAACCCTTTCCTTATATATTGTACGTCTTCAGAGTATTTCCAAGACAATCCGTATAAGTAAAAGGGGGGATTAGCTCAAATGGTAGAGCGCTCGCTTAGCATGCGAGAGGTACCGGGATCGATACCCGGATTCTCCAAGGATAGTTTTGTATAAAAAAAAGCATTTTGAAATTTGTCCCATTTACTGTATATCATTTTGAATTGATGTCTCATAGATTAAATACACCTGAAACAAAACTAAGCAATTATATCGCTCAATTTGATAAAGGATATGGACGCTTGTCATTTTTCATGAATTAAAGAAAAAAGGATTAAAATGTATATTAAAACTTATAGCAGAGCAAGGTTTCGATCCTTGGACCTCTGGGTTATGGGCCCAGCACGCTTCCACTGCGCCACTCTGCTTCCTCTTTGAAGTATTTAAAACAAACCCCAATTACCTGATGCAACAAAATGCAGGATACTGTGACAAAAATTATTGGTTTTGAATGGAATTGTGTCTCGCCAGTTACGGTTGTAACCTACGTATGATCTGATTCCTTTTGCTGTATTAAATCACGTTGACAGATTGAAAAGTAAATTATAACAAATCTATTCAGGCACTTTCTAAATCTGCACTCTAAGTTTTATTATTATTTTATTTCAAGCCTAAAACAAACTCTTTTAAAAAAGCAAAATTTACAGTGTGAAAATGAAAATCAATCGCATCGGTCCAAATTTTTTCATAGCCTGTGGGGGATTAGCTCAAATGGTAGAGCGCTCGCTTTGCATGCGAGAAGTACCGGGATCGATACCCGGATTCTCCAGAACATTTTTTGAATATCAAGACAAAACAGTCATAGCAAAAACCACAAAGGAATCAGAAAAAGTATAACATTTCGCCCACCAACATTTTACATTGCGATGATGATATGAACATTTTATGTGAATCAATTCATCAAAACTCAATTCGTCCAAAATTTTAACTTAAGTCTTAGTTTAAATGAAAGAGTTGCCTCATTTTTTCAAAACCCTTTCCTTATATATTGTACGTCTTCAGAGTATTTCCAAGACAATCCGTATAAGTAAAAGGGGGGATTAGCTCAAATGGTAGAGCGCTCGCTTAGCATGCGAGAGGTACCGGGATCGATACCCGGATTCTCCAAGGATAGTTTTGTATAAAAAAAAGCATTTTGAAATTTGTCCCATTTACTGTATATCATTTTGAATTGATGTCTCACAGATTAAATACACCTGAAACAAAACTAAGCAATTATATCGCTCAATTTGATAAAGGATATGGACGCTTGTCATTTTTCATGAATTAAAGAAAAAAGGATTAAAATGTATATTAAAACTTATAGCAGAGCAAGGTTTCGATCCTTGGACCTCTGGGTTATGGGCCCAGCACGCTTCCACTGCGCCACTCTGCTTCCTCTTTGAAGTATTTAAAACAAACCCCAATTACCTGATGCAACAAAATGCAGGATACTGTGACAAAAATTATTGGTTTTGAATGGAATTGTGTCTCGCCAGTTACGGTTGTAACCTACGTATGATCTGATTCCTTTTGCTGTATTAAATCACGTTGACAGATTGAAAACTAAATTATAACAAATCTATTCAGACACTTTCTAAATCTGCACTCTAAGTTTTTATTATCATTTTATTTCAAGCCTAAAACAAACTCTTTTAAAAAAGCAAAATTTACAGTGTGAAAATGAATATCAATCGCATCGGTCCAAATTTGTTCATAGTCTGTGGGGGATTAGCTCAAATGGTAGAGCGCTCGCTTTGCATGCGAGAAGTACCGGGATCGATACCCGGATTCTCCAGGACATTTTTTGAATATCAAGACAAAACAGTCATAGCAAAAACCACAAAGGAACCAGAAAAAGTGTAACATTTCGCCCACCAACATTTTACATTGCGATGATGATATGAACATTTTATGTGAATCACTTCATCAAAACTCAATTCGTCCAAAATTTTAACTTAAGTCTTAGTTTAAATGAAAGAGTTGCCTCATTTTTTCAAAACCCTTTCCTTATATATTGTACGTCTTCAGAGTATTTCCAAGACAATCCGTATAAGTAAAAGGGGGGATTAGCTCAAATGGTAGAGCGCTCGCTTAGCATGCGAGAGGTACCGGGATCGATACCCGGATTCTCCAAGGATAGTTTTGTATAAAAAAACGCATTTTGAAATTTGTCCCATTTACTGTATATCATTTTGAATTGATGTCTCATAGATTAAATACACCTGAAACAAAACTAAGCAATTATATCGCTCAATTTGATAAAGGATATGGACGCTTGTCATTTTTCATGAATTAAAGAAAAAAGGATTAAAATGTATATTAAAACTTATAGCAGAGCAAGGTTTCGATCCTTGGACCTCTGGGTTATGGGCCCAGCACGCTTCCACTGCGCCACTCTGCTTCCTCTTTGAAGTATTTAAAACAAACCCCAATTACCTGATGCAACAAAATGCAGGATACTGTGACAAAAATTATTGGTTTTGAATGGAATTGTGTCTCGCCAGTTACGGTTGTAACCTACGTATGATCTGATTCCTTTTGCTGTATTAAATCACGTTGACAGATTGAAAAGTAAATTATAACAAATCTATTCAGGCACTTTCTAAATCTGCACTCTAAGTTTTTATTATTATTTTATTTCAAGCCTAAAACAAACTCTTTTAAAAAAGCAAAATTTACAGTGTGAAAATGAATATCAATCGCATCGGTCCAAATTTTTTCATAGCCTGTGGGGGATTAGCTCAAATGGTAGAGCGCTCGCTTTGCATGCGAGAAGTACTGGGATCGATACCCGGATTCTCCAGAACATTTTTTGAATATCAAGACAAAACAGTCATAGCAAAAACCACAAAGGAATCAGAAAAAGTATAACATTTCGCCCACCAACATTTTACATTGCGATGATGATATGAACATTTTATGTGAATCAATTCATCAAAACTCAATTCGTCCAAAATTTTAACTTAAGTCTTAGTTTAAATGAAAGAGTTGCCTCATTTTTTCAAAACCCTTTCCTTATATATTGTACGTCTTCAGAGTATTTCCAAGACAATCCGTATAAGTAAAAGGGGGGATTAGCTCAAATGGTAGAGCGCTCGCTTAGCATGCGAGAGGTACCGGGATCGATACCCGGATTCTCCAAAGATACTTTTGTATAAAAAAAAGCATTTTGAAATTTGTCCCATTTACTGTATATCATTTTGAATTGATGTCTCATAGATTAAATACACCTGAAACAAAACTAAGCAATTATATCGCTCAATTTGATAAAGGATATGGACGCTTGTCATTTTTCATGAATTAAAGAAAAAAGGATTAAAATGTATATTAAAACTTATAGCAGAGCAAGGTTTCGATCCTTGGACCTCTGGGTTGTGGGCCCAGCACGCTTACAATGCGCCACTCTACTTTCTATTTGATGTATTTTTAAAAAAAAAACAATTACCTGATGTAACAAAATGCAGGATACTGTGACAAAAAGTATTGGATTTGAATGGAATCGTGCCTCGCCAGTTACGGTTGTAACCTACGTATGATCTGATTCCTTTTGCTGCATTAAATCACGTTGACAGATTGAAAACTAAATTATAACAAATCTATTCAGATACCTTCTAAATCTGCACTCTAAGTTTTTCTTATTATTTTATTTCAAGGCTAAAACAAACTCTTTTAAAATAGCAAAATTTACAGTGTGAAAATGAATATCAATCGCATCGGTCCAAATTTGTTCATAGCCTGTGGGGAATTAGCTCAAATGGTAGAGCGCTCGCTTTGCATGCGAGAAGTACCGGGATCGATACCCGGATTCTCCAGGACATTTTTTGAATATCAAGACAAAACAGTCATATTTCATTTATCACAGCCAAAAACCACAAAGGAAACAGAAAAAGTGTAACATTTCGCACACCAACATTTTACATTGCGATGATGATATGTACATTTTATGTGAATCACTTCATCAAAACTCAATTCGTCCAAAATTTTAACTTAAGTCTTAGTTTAAATGAAAGAGTTGCCTCATTTTTTCAAAACCCTTTCCTTATATATTGTACGTCTTCAGAGTATTTCCAAGACAATCCGTATAAGTAAAAGGGGGGATTAGCTCAAATGGTAGAGCGCTCGCTTAGCATGCGAGAGGTACCGGGATCGATACCCGGATTCTCCAAGGATAGTTTTGTATAAAAAAAAGCATTTTGAAATTTGTCCCATTTACTGTATATCATTTTGAATTGATGTCTCATAGATTAAATACACCTGAAACAAAACTAAGCAATTATATCGCTCAATTTGATAAAGGATATGGACGGTTGTCATTTTTCATGAATTAAAGAAAAAAGGATTAATATAAAAAATTAGGTAAACCTAATAGCGGAGCTCCGATTTAATGAAACGAATTATTTATTCAATCATTCATTCTTTCATTTGTTCATTCACTACAAATTATTCTTGATCATTTTTTTTTTTTTTTTTTTGCTATGTTATTTTATTTTCATGATCAAATAATCATATAATCAATTGAAATACACAAAGCTTTATGCATGCGACAACATTTTATTATACGCAAAAATGCGAAAAATATGTTGTTATGCATGGTAAAAATAGCACTTGTCAATTAAAATTGATTGTCCAATGAGAAGTTAGAAAAGCACTTCTTTGACTTGTAAACAAATCCCCGCGCGCTTCTCGCTTTACTCTCTTTCACGTTTGAAAAAAAATGTTATAACAATCGACAAAAATTTCACTTTTCTGGTGAAATGTGTAATGAATTACTTATTGGTAATCTAGCTATCTAAAACGGTTGTGAATTTTTAATTATCAAATGTGAATACTGCGTAACTCATTAAAAAAAATAGCTAGTATGAAGTTTTGAAATTTTAACTTGTAGATAAGTAAGTACACTGACGAATTCATACAAGCGTTTTATTTTCAATAACAAATCAAAGAATTACAAGAATCAAATTAAAAACACCGACACACATAAACATATCAACGATGGATAAATATCTTACAAAAACAAATATAATTATTGTAAACTGCTTTCATGTGGATTGTAAAAAAGAAATTCATTAAAGATCGTCAAAAAATGTAAACATACCGGCGCCAAGTTTCTTGTCCTGTACTGTCACTTTTCCACTGAACTTTTTGTCCTCAGTTCTGATTACAATAAGCTTGTTCATGTTTTTAGAATTTTAAAAGTGGCAAAAACCATTTTCACCGCCTCTAAAAAGTTTACACAGTTCAACTGAACGGCGATGGCAAGCTCGTGTTGCTCGATCACACATTGTACTAAATTTGCATTTCCATCCACTCCCTGAACTGCCAGTCCTACTTTGTTGACAAACATCTTGTGTGAAAAGTTTTTTGTTGTGAATAGTTGATAAATCGGCATTGATCCTACAGCTCTCCGTGGTATGAATGTTCCGTAAAAATTGATGAATGAACAGAGAGAAATTATCTTCGTGAGTCGTGTTCGTCTTGCTGTTCACCTCTTTTGAATTGCTGCAAATGCAGCGCGTATTTGTTTTGTTTTTGTTTTTATAAAAGTTTTATCGCCGTCGATTTTACTTTTAAAAGTAGATTAATTTATAAGTAATGACTGAAAAACGCCACGAAGAATCCATGAAGAATACGGTCTTTTTTACCATCTGACAAACTTGTCAAATAAACTCTTCCAGAAAATACAACTTGTAAAATCTCCAGCTTTGAATGACTATTGATGAATTATGACAGCTCTGCATGACTGCACATTTGGATGGTTAAAAACAGCTCCATGAGGGACTTTTACTTATTTTGTCAGTGAAAATATTTTGAAGTAGCTTTTCATCGTTGAATCGTAGTTATTTTTCTTTTTCACGCCGCGGTCTTTGTTTCTCTTTCTCAGTCAAATCTCTTCAAGCCGTCAGGTTAGCTGTACCAGTTTCGTGCTCTTTGTCCAGTGTAGAAATACATTTTGTAGAAAAATTTCAGTAAACTGCATCAAACTGCAAAAATAATGATTGTTTTTGCGCCCACTATAACTGGTCAGCAAATTTTGCGTGAATGTACACGGACGGACGTACGTATTCCTGAAATCCGGGCTTCCTGTGGTCGATTTCAAATGAGCTCCATGGTTTACCATATTTTCTTAATTATGGTGCTCCGCTTGCGCGGGCCTTCGGCCCGCGCGGAGCTCCGCTAAAATGTAATATAAAAATTAGGTAAACCTAATAGCGGAGCTCCAATTTAATGAAATGAATTATTCATTCAATCATTCATTCATTCATTTGTTCGTTCACTACCAATTATCAAATTGTTGATCAATCAATCAATCAATCAAAAATGACTATAGATAAAAAAGTAAACAAATAATAAATGAATGAATGAATGAACCAATTCAAATAATCATGAAAAGAAAATAACATAGCAAAAAAAAGGTGAGAAGTGCAGGATAATTTTCTCTCTCCCTTGTTTGCTTTTCATGATCAAATAATCATATAATCAATTGAAATATTCAAATCTTTATGCATGCGACAACATTTTATTATACCCAAGAAATATGCACAAAAATGCGAAAAATATCCGACCGAGTTTTTGGCTTGTTGTTATGCATGGTAAAAATAGCGCTTGTCAATTAAAATTGATTGTCCAATGAGAAGTTAGAAAAGCACTGACATGGCTTCTTTGAGTTGTAAACAAATCCTCGCGCGCTTCTCGCTTTACGCTCTTTTACGTTTGAAAAAATATTATAAAAATCGACAAAAATTTCACTTTTCTGGTGAAATGTGTAATGAATTACTTATTGGTAATCTAGCTATCTAAAACTGTTGTGCATTTTTAATTATCAAATGCGAATACTGCGTAACTCGTTAAAAAATAGCTAGCATGAACTTTTGAAATTTTAACTTGCAGATGAGTACAATGACGAATTTGCAATTCAATAACAAATCAAAAAATTACAACAATTAAATTAAAAACACACACATAAAGATCTCAACGATTGAGAAATATCTTACGAAAAGAAGTAAATATAATTATTGCAAACTGCTTTCATGTGGATGGTATAAAAAAGAAATTCATTAAAGATCGTCAAAAAAGGTAAACATACCGGCGCCACGTTTCTTGTCCTGCACTGTCACTTTTCCACTGAACTTTTCGTCCTCAGTTCTGATTGCAATAAGCTTGTTCTTGTTTTTAGAATTTTAAAAGTGGCAAAAAAACATTTTCACCGCCTCTAAAAAGTTTACACAGTTCAACTGAACGGCGATGGCAAGCTCGTGTTGGTCGATCACACATTGTGCTAAAATTTGCATTTTCATTCCTTCCCTGAACTGGCAGTCCTACTTTGTTGACAAACATCTTGTATGAAAAGTTTTTTGTTGTGACTAGTTGATAAATCTGTTTTGATCCTAAAGCTCTCCGTGTTATGCAATGCTTGTAAAAAATTGATGAATGAACAGAGTGAAGTTATCTAGCCTTCGTGAGTCTTCTTCGTCTTGCTTTTCACCTGTTTTGAATTGCTGCAAATGCAGCGCATATTTTTTTCATGAACGATTTGTCGCCGTTGATTTTACTTTCAAAAGTAGATTAGTCCATCAGTAATGATTGAAAAACGCCACGAAGAATACGGCCTTTTTTACTACCATCCGCGACAAACTTGCCGTCAAATAAACTCTTCCAGAAAATATAACTTGTCAAATCTTCAGCTTTGAATGGCTATTGAATGAAGTATCAAATAAAGTTTTCAAAGCTCTGCATGACTGCACATTTGAATAGTTAAAAACAGTGCCACTAGCAAATTTTACCCATTTTGTCAGTGAACTGAATATTTTGAAGCTTTTCATCATTGAATCGTAGATATTTTTCTTTTTCACGCCGCGGCCTTTGTATCCCTTTCGCTGTCAAACCTCTTCAAAGCGTCAGCTTAGCTTTACCATTTTCATGCTCTTTGTCCAATGCAGAAATACATTTTGTAGAAAAATTTCAGTAAACTGCAAAAAAATTGATTGTTTTGCGCCCACTAAAACTGGTCAGCAAATTTTGCGTGAATGTACACGGACGGACGTACGTATTTCTGAAATCCGGGCTTCCTGTGGTCGATTTGAAATGAGCTCGATGGTTTACCATATTTTCTTAATTATGGTGCTCCGCTTGCGCGGGCCTTCGGCCCGCGCGGAGCTCCGCTATAATATAGAAATTAGGTAAACCTAACAGCGGAGCTCCGATTTAAAGAAGATTGTTATAGACAATGTTTTATAGAGTAAGTGAACATACATTCAAATGATCATAAAATTGAATTACATTTATTGTCATTCAAACACCATAGTATACTACAAATAACGAAATTGAATTATGATAAACAGTCCATATTCAGTTAAATCTCTGTCATTCAATAGCATGGGGAATTACACTTTTCAAAAACTAGAATTGATGAAATAAATTGTGCATATTTGATGAAAGTTTAGGTATCTTGACTCTTACATCGAGATACCACATTAATATTGTTACAATATTATGTAATTTTCTATTGTTAACACGCAGTTCAGTCTACAGAAAATAAGATTATCTGATGCCAAAAATGAACAAAAACACACACAGTTGGCCAAACACACCATGAAACAATGCAATTGAATTAATTACATTTATCAAAAGAAAATTCACTTAATCAATCAAATCAATAACAAGCATTTTATGTAGATGTGGTATCAGGGTAGCGTAATTTCTTGTTCTGTCTTTAGCCATGAATGGAATTCACTGTATCAATGTCTAGAATAAACAAAATAGGTATTTATTCATACTCATGGGATGATCAATTTCTTTTGGCGTTCATCACATGGAACTTTTATTCCAAGTATTAAGAATAAAAAAATAAGGGAAAATTGTATTATGTCCCTTTGACAGGAATTGCACCCACACCTGAGGTATTCTAGCAACCCCTACGTGTTACTCAGGCCACAACACTAGCTACAACCACAAAAACCACAACCAGAAACCTTGTAAAATGCTATCCAACAAGTAATGCAATACCTACCCCTCCCCCCCCCAAAAAAACATCATACAAACAGAAACAATAACTTATCAGTTATAACAAATAAAGCTAAGTACCCCAACAATAATAACCAATCAACCAATCAATCATCCTATAATTACAATAGTACTTACAGCCCATACAGTAATGAAAAAAAACTTTTTACAAATAACTCTCAATACACCCACCAATATGTCCAGAATGACAGAGACTGATGGACAGACAGACAAAGACACCAACAACCAAACGCATATACTTGCGAGAAAGCCTTACCTATTAATATATATCCGAGTATCTCATAAATCCCATAGACTGTCAATATATTTGTAAGAAGTCTGTCTTGAAAAATGTTCTAGTAGAAGTCTGTAAAGAAATACATGCCATAGACTGAGACCCAAATGCATATTCATGTAAATGTAATGTGAAATAAACTAATAATAATAATAATAATAATAATAATAATAATAATAATAATAATAATAATAATAATAATAATAATAATAATAATAATAATAATAATAATAATAATAATAATAATTAATAAAGCGAGAAGCGAGACGACCAGACATAGTAGTGATTGACAAGAAAGAGAAGAGTGTTCAACTGATTGACATTGCTGTACCGAAAGATTCCAGAATTGATGAGAAGGAAGCCGAGAAGATATACAAGTATCAAGAATTACGTATCGAACTTGAAAGACTGTGGAATATGAAGACTAAGATTGTGCCAATAGTTATCGGAGCACTAGGAGCAATATCAAAACAATTTAAAAATCACATAGACAGACTTGAACTTAATAACATCAACTTAATCGAAATACAAAAATCTGTAATTTTAGGAACTGCGTCAATCTTACGTAAAGTACTTCAACTCTCAGG